>CM038794.1:190067282-190203745 GCA_021764765.1 Vicia sativa
TATATTAGAAGATCTTGTTTCAATGTTTCAATCTTTTCATCTCAACAACCACCAGGGTTGGCTTTCTTTAATGGTACCTAAAGGTCCGCTTTTCAGTTTTTCTCTGTAGCAGGTTCAGCAGCAGCTTGCTCTTCAGCACTAGTGTTAGATGTCTTATTAATACCACTATCACTTTGCACACTTTCATTGATTTCCTCAGAATTGTTACTAGCACCAGATTCATCTGATACATTTGTGAAATAGTTGAATTCTCTAAGGTCAAGTTCTTCCGGGAACTTCCACCCACTCAGTTATTTCAACAACAGCGTCTGCCCGATCCAGAGAAAGAACTCCACTTCTACTAAGAGAGATGTACAATTGCCTTAATGGGGACGACAGATTCGAGATGAATATCTACAAGAACAGAAAAGACAAAAAAAATTAGGAATTAGAGATTTTAAATAATTGATATCAAAACAACTCCTTGAGGGGTTTAAATTAAGTATGTCCATAAAAGTTTAGGAAGTTTTTATCCTTACTTCCACTTGCATCTGTTAAACCAGATATCTGGTATTGAGCAATTAAAGAGGAGCGTAACACCAGGTGGCAAAGATGTTCACTTTCATAAGCTAGAGATACATCAAAATCTTTGTCATGAATAATTGATCTGAACATCTATTAAGAAAACCATATGAAAATTGATTAGTAAAGTTAGAGAATATAATTGGTCATTTCACTTTTCTTATCATATGCATTGCAAGAAACATCAATTGGTTTACCTTACTAAGGAGTTTCTTCATTTTAGGTACAAGTAACTGCCTAGAACTTTCACTTTTCTGAAGATCAGCACCGCTCAATTCAATCACAAACTCGTATAAGGAACCATCAACCATACCTAGTTTTCGGTTTAATTTGATACCATCACTTATATTTGCAGCATGCAGAGCAGCACCAAGAACTATTGCTTCATCAGCATCAAGATGCCTATCAAGTTCTTTTCTACCAAGGAACTCTTGAAGCTTAGCCTGTAATAGTAGTTAACAAAATAACATCAAGTAAACTTCTAGACATCAGTGGCGGACTGCCACGTAAATACTTCATTGTAAACTTAAGTACAAACATAGTAAATGACTAAGTACTGCAGTTTTACTTGACAATAAAAAGATCAAATATAAGTTTACATATGTCATGAATTTTAATTTTTCAAACTTAATCAAGTATTTGATATATAAGAGAACTTATGCAGAACTGAATCACATTCATGTGGTCTATCTCTTGATAGGAAGCTGGAATCGAAATAGAATGGGGAAGAACTCCCCAAATTACTGAAAAAAAGGTTGTAGTGTAGTACCAGGAAATCTTCTCCCTGGCCAAAGACCCAACATTCTTACTCAATTGAATATTATACCCTATCATTCTTCATGTTTTTTATATCATACTATTCCCCTCTCTCTAACTACCTATGTAATAACAATCTAACAGTTGGATTATCCTAACATCTCTACATTAAAAAAATTAACATGTGAGCTGTTAGATGCCTTCAAACTTCTCATCATTCAAGTTAGCATACATCTTCTACGAATAACAGAGTCATGTTCACTAACGTGTCAACAAACTAGCTTAATGTTGTATATAACAGATTGATAGTTCAAAGTTCATACATAGAAACCAAATGTTGACTGGTGAGACAACAATATAAATCATGGAGCTCTATCTAGTACAAATACCAGCAGATCTAATCCCACTAATACACAGTGCAGAAAGCATGACAGTAAAAGAAAAAAGATTATTCAAACCTGCAACTTTGGCACTCTGGTAGCACCTCCAATTAACTCCACTGCATATATTTGATCTGCTGACAAGTCTGAATCCTCAATCAACTCTTTCAACGGTACAAGAGATTTTTCCCAAATATCTTCACAGAGCTCTTCAAACTTCTCACGGGTTATTGAGCTCCTGTAAGAAAAGAAGATTAGAATAAAGGATCCTTATGTGCTATCGTAGTATAATTACATCATGCCTTGACCGTTACAGGCTATTATGGGAAGGAATCTTGACAAAATAATTCAGTTTAGGAACTGTCAGAAACATAGGGCTTTAGGTAAGGAAGAAGAAAACAGAGAACATAAATTTTAATTATGTTACCTTGTCTCTATTGATGTGAAACAATATAAAAAACATCAACTTCTATTTATGATAATACTGGACCAGACTTCTAACCATTGGGGTTAGGTCTAGCAGGAGGACTAGACTCCGATGACTGTCAGAAAGGTAGGACTTTAGGCAAGGAAGAAGAAAACAGAGAACAGAAACTTCAAATTTTGTTACCTTGTGTATATTGATGTGAAACATAATAAAAAAACATCAATTTCAGTTTATGCTAATACCTAACCAGACTCCTAACCATTGGAGGTTAGGTCTGGCAAGAGTAGCTAGATTCCTATGATGTGGCAAACTAAAGTTTGAATCCCGGCTAGGAGGAGCCCAGTCCACATTTAGGGTCCGAATATGCCTTGAATAGGACTAACTCTAGTGGAGGAACCCATGAATAACTAATCCAAAATATATTCTAATTATTCTCAAACATGCACTAGTGCCAAAATATATCATGAGATATGACTTAAATATAATGTCTGTCCCTATTAAATATATTTTTTGAATTGATCCCTTATAAATTCCCTTCCTCTGGTTTTGGAACTTTAGCCCTTTATCACTTCATAATGGACATGTCTAGTTTCTAATGACTCTTGTTGAGTGATCACTTGAATGTGGTATAATGTGTCAAAAAATTACATTCATTTTCATATTAAACAATTGTGGACCATTCACTTGTGACACTACAATTAAAATGAAATACTAAGATAATTTATGGAGAAGAAAGGAAAACAGGCTAGCGATATGATATAACCCTTCATAATGATGTTTACTCTAACATGGAAATGAAAAGATATACCACCTTGACAAAACCCACAGAAAAGAATATTTACTTCACATTCTGCACTACATGGAGCAGCATGTGCCAAAGATAGACATGCAAAGCCACACACCAAAAAGAAATATGCTCTACTGAACTTTATCTTCCAAAAAACTATTTTAGATTAAATACTTTCCATATTATCTTCGTTATGATGTGGGATAACCTAGGATCGTTTGGTTGATTTTCTTGGGATTGTTAAAGGGTATATGTTAACTAGTGAAAAAGCATAGTTTAGTACACTTTATGACTAGGTCAAACACGACACTATGATCTAGAAAGTACAAACCACTAACTTTAGTTAGGAATGTCACAAATTAACACACAAAAATTCATTGAAATCGGTAATAGCAAAGAAGCTTTAAACTAACTACCAACCTGAAGTCCATCACCGTGAAGCGACTCAACAGAAATGGGAGCTCCAGTGTTTGCGCTGAGAATCTCTTTTGTCCGTTTAACCTGTTTCTTTAACTTAGCCATAGCCTTGGGAAATTTTCTCACATCAATTCCACCACCAACTTGTGCATTGAATTCATCAGCAAAATACTCTACCAGTCGCAATTCCATATGCTGACCACCCAGCTCAGGATTCAACGCACATCCTTGACCTACATGGATTATGAAGTGAACAAATTAAGAGGAATGCAGTACAAATTTAGCTCCCATTTAAGATGGAAGCAATCCCATATTATTTAATTATAAAACCATTCTTCCGCTCTTTGGTTAAAGTCATCAATCCTAGTTCCTATATATTATGCACTCATTCCTTCATTAACATCATGAATTCAAACTAATGCTTAATTGATTGCTTAAGGCTAGACAAGTACAGTACTAATAAATTTCATATTCATATCTATGATCATGAATACCAATTAGATCACATTTTTCCAAAAATATCCTGAAACTGATTCACCGACACAGTCTTCCCATACTCTTTACTTTTATAAGAAGAAATACACGAGTGCAGCATAGGTACTGCTAGAGCCCATATCGTAGAAAACAACATGCCTCGACTCGTTAGAAATCCTTATCAATCCCATACTGCAAAGCCGCACCAGAATGCTCATTAATCAACGAAAGAACATTAATCCCTGCCAACTCCGCCGCCTGAAGCAATCCCTTCCGTTCCGCTTGTCCAAAATAAGGCGGAACAGCAATCACCACATCCTTGATCGGAATCTTAGAATGAAACTCAGCCAAATTGGCGGCATGACTCAAAACCATAGCAACCAACTCCTCGGCGAATACTCCGTCCCGTTTTTATCCACCACGAAATTCACAGTGCCTCTTGTGGAATCCTCCTTCGCCTCGAAAGGTAAATACAACGAATCAAGAAATTTCTTAGCAGAAGCGTAGGGCTTCCGATTAGGTCTCTCATCTGAGAATAAACCTGTTGCGGATACCGCGCGACTAGTCCCTGCTTCCTCGCCGAGGAGACGGTCTCCGTCGTGGAAAGAAACTAACACCGGTGATTTGCGTTTCGACATCTCGTTGATCGCGACGGAGATCGAGTCTGGCCTGGTTTTAGGTTAACCACGGTTACTTTCAGCGATTCGGGCCGAGATCTATGCTGAATACGGCGGAATGCGACGGAGAGAGAGGAAGGTAAGAGCGATTGCGATTAGCGTCAGCTTCGCGAGCCGCGCCATTGTGGAGAGGAAGTTTGTGTTTGGTTGATGAGAATTTGAAATGAAATAGATATAAATTTGTTGAGTGGGAAGAAAATAAGGAAAAGACACTGTGATTTGGGTTTTCTTGATGAGAAATGAAAACTGAGTTTTTGTGAGTGAGGTCGTTACGTGGGAGTGACCGAAAAGAGAGTTTAAACCACTGATGAAACGACACGTGGGATATTGTACACGTGTCGTAGGATGAAATGGGATGTGGTGTTGTTATTCTTGCAGCTTGTGGATCGGATCCTCTTCGGGTCAATGATGTAAGATGATCGGTAAATGACGGTTATAGCCCTGACGTACGATTTACTCTGAAACTCTGTTTTTGAGAAAAAGAGTACCATTAAATGAGGGGTATGTTAACTTTTGCTCTATGATTAAGTCTTAAGCAATCCGAAAATAATAGGAGTAAGTGGGTTAAAAATAATATTGTAATAAAAAATAAAATTTAAGTATTTTAATAAAACAATTACTACTGTATTTTTATTGTTAATTTGCATTTTAACTATACATTGTTCATCATTTATTTTTTAAATAAGCTTAAATACTCACTTGATTCTTCTATTTTTGTGTTTTTAATTTTTTTATCTTTTATTCTAAAATTCAATTTTTAGATTTTTTATTTTATCATCTTTGAAAATAAACTTAACCTCCTTCTTTTTATAGATGTCAAATGAATTAGTCAATATAGGTGGCTCCGATTTGTCGGGAAAAAATATGATTTGAATCTTTCAATTAGATTCTTAAAAATCTATTATTTATTAGAGTTAGTCCGTGGATGTAGTCTATTAGATCGTAACTATGAATTTAAAATATATATATATATATATATATATATATATATATATATATATATATATATATATATATATATATATATATATATATATATATATATTTTTATATTGAGTTTCTCCAAAATAATACATTAATATTTATAACTTCACTAAATTTTTCTCTATTTTATTCGATCTTTCTCTTTTAAATATTATACATTAATATAATCAACATTTTTTCCTTAATTTCTCTTATTTTAAATATTTAAGTATTATTTTCTAATTTAAACAATGTGTTGTATTTAAAATATATTATTTATAAAAGATAATATAGTAATTAAAAAGTATTAAGTTTAAATAATATAATTTATGATTTTATTTATAACAAATATTATGGATTTTTATTTTAATTTTTATTAAAAGAGACCGTTTAGGGCCAAGTAGTCTAAAATACATCTAGTTCGGGCTCGGGTGAAATTTTAAGGTCCATATTATAATAGGGCTTTTTGTCCAGTCCTAAAAGGTTCAGACCCATAAAAATCGGACCGTTTAAGGTTGAATAATCTATTTGATAGCTCTGGATGTGACAGTGATGATTAGAATATAAAAATTATTTTTAATAAAATAAAAGTAATGAATATGATAAAAAAATTATTAATTAAATTTATAATGTTATTAAAAAATATTATAAATAATTTTAGTTTAAAAAATAAAAATTAAATTATAATATATTATAAAAATTGATAATTAATTTTTTTAAAAATAAATTAATAATTTTAATTTCATATTTTAGAAATTAATTTAAATTTAGTTAATAAAATTTTTAAAATAAACATTTTGGGGATACAACCCATATATACAAGGTGTTTTATAACCCACAAATGTACATCAAACCTTATATTTTAGAGCACTATATACACTGAAATATTTATATACAACCCAATGTAGAATTTTAAATGAAAACTAAACATTGACTCTATCAAATAACAATACATATGAAGTTAACCTTTCTGGTTCAAGACTGGTCAATGTTTTAGTAGTTATTTGAGTCAATTCGACATTATTATGCAATTTACAAGCCCTTAGAATTTGGCATGATATCAATCAAATACATAGCCTTTTAAAGTTGTCCTCGTCGTCCCAAGATATTAATAAGGGAGGTAGGGTCTTCAACTCGTTGTAAATTTTAAGATGATCATGTGACCTCTTAGTCGGTAGAGGTGATAAGTTTATAATAGATTTATCAATCTTGTAACTTTAATTAACTCTTGTGTCAAACGATTTACAAATAAGAATTTACGATACATGTTTGTCGTTCACTCGAAACGGATAGGGGGTGGGAGGTTCTCAAGTTATCTTGAGGAATAAGGTGGTGCATTTTTAGAGGTTAAAATAAATGGGAAAATTTTGATTAACCCTCTAAATAAGTGATTTATTAATTGTTCAAACAATTAAAATCCTTTATATTAATGTTTTATATAGGTTTATAGCATTTTTGGAAGAAGAAAAAAAGGTGCAAAAGAGATGAAGAAAGAGGTGCCAAAGCCAAATCTCAACCCAAGTCCAAAAAGACTAAGAAGGCTGAAATAATAAAAAAATAGTCAACTAATCAGATTGTAGTTTTGCCTTAAAGATGATCAAATCAAAGCATTAATCTTTAGATTTGGCAGCAAATACTCGATTATCCCTTCAAAATAATCAATTATCAAATATATTTTGGAAGGTTTTGCTTCCAACTTTTCTGTGCCAAAACATTATGGATTTTATGGTGTTCTTGCACACTTAAGTGATTAGAATCAACACTATAAATAGGTACTCATATTCCCTTCTTTTTCACCATCAAATCTCTCTCTCCCCCTCTCTCTCTCTAATTTACCATTATCATCTTGTTATGGCTCCATTAAATAGTGTGTACGCTATAAATCTAACCTCAAGCAAGTCTCCTTTAAAGGGTCCTCATCAAAGATTCTAAAAGATTTGTTCAACTGAAAGGTGATTCGACCAACTTGTATAGAACTAACATTTCTTGGAGAATTCGGATCTTATGAGAATATCAATAGAGGATTTCTCATAGAGTTATTTACCAAAATTCCAAATTTAATTCTTCCAAGACTTGTTAGAGAGTTCTACCCATACCTCCATATTGAAGGTATGACTCTCACAACTTAAGTAAAAGGGATTGAAGTTAACATCCACACAGAAGAGTTTGGAAAGTTGTTTGAATTACCCTTCTATGGAATATCCTGCAGCTATGACGGACCTTCAGAGTTCAAGAGGTTCGGTCTAAGTATTTCCATTATAGGGTTTGTGGAACATTCATTGAGGGAAAAGAAGCTTCCTCTCAAAATTAAGTTCTTGAAGACTAAGTGTAGATTTGCACATTACATGCTTACTCAAATTATTTTTCCCAGACAAGTAAATCTTGAAGCTCTAGTTAAAGAGGATATTTCTCCATTAACACAACATCATCTAACAAATTGGATAGAAATGTTCATCCACATGTCTTTTGCAAGCAGAATCACTCAATTGGGCTACCTTATGGAAGTTTGATCACTAAGATTTTGGCTAGATCAGGAATTAATATTGCAGGCAAAGTATTGACTCGATCCATTATCGGCTTTATTCAACATACCTCAGCAAGATGACGGTTTGCGTAGTTTGAGGAGAATTAAGGAGTTGGAATGTCAAAATGTCAAAGACATACTACACAGTATATAGTTTCTACAATGCATACTGTTTGGCGTGCATATCACTGTCAAAAACAAATATTCATGATATAAATTTCTTTAACCAAATGAACAAATATTCATGATATACATTTCTTTAACCAAATGTTACAAATTAAATTTTTCAATAAAGACAAATCATCAAGATTTCACCAATGCGGTTTCATCAAGGTACAAAGTCTGGTGAGTAAAAGAAAATTAATTTATTAAGTTATATCACAATAATCATGTCCTCCACCTCAGGACACTTGCTGCTGAGTTGCTGCCGATTTTTCTCATTGTCCAAAATGCAGCAAAGTAACGATTCTGCAGAGGATCACAATTCTTTTAGCATATATAAATAGAAATTGAAGTTCTCAGTGTGTTCATTCATTGTTAATGATTTGCTATGATTCCTATGGTTTATGAAGGGAGCACATCCTCTCTTGTAATATAAGGCTGATGTGTAGCACATCAAACAATTTTCAATACTACACAATTTTTATCTAAGTGAAAACTGTCTGTCTTTCTTGCATCATTGATCTAAGTGAAAACTTACTTGCATCATTGATTTAGAATTGGTTGTGTAGGTTGTCTCAATGATTCTTTCATTCTGCAATCCATGACAGGATAATGCGATTATGATTAGTCACTGGCATAAATAGAAGGACATTATCCAAATCAAATGAGATTACCTCAATCTCAAATCCATAATGCAATGCAATCCTTTTAACATCTTCTAAACTTAATTCAATTGACATTTCCTACAAACAAATTATAACTTAGATAATAAAGAGACCACGCACAGGATCGTGCTATTGCTATTGTATGGGAAAAGAATCTTACATCATCTTGTCCATATGTATCTGCAAAGTGATAAAGAAGAGGCCCAAATTTATCCAAACCTGTGATAGTGTCAATTTCATTCAGTATGAAGGACAAGAGCACAGATGGGAGAAGGAAAAAGAGATAAACAAGATCTATTTGAATTTCGATTAAAGAACTTACTCCTCCATCTTTCAAAATTTGTGAAATAATTTCAATGTACTCGACAATATTGTGAGCAGTATCAATAAAGAAACAAGTTACAACTGCATCCCATGCACCTGCATGATCATTGTAAAAAAGCCTTGTCAGAAATTACAATAGGGATGGGGTGTTATATTATTGATAATTAGATACAGGTTTGTCTAGAATTGAAATTATTATGTCTAAGTTATAACTATTGATTAAAAGTTGAAAATATATTAGAACTAATTGCCTCACATCTCCTCTAAGCTCAGGCATTTATAGCATCTTGTTTTGTAATCATGGTAGAAGTGCAAGAGTATTTAATTTAAATCCTGCGATGCTCTTAATTTGCTTAACTTTCGAGATGGATCAAAATTATAAAAATAAAAAGAACAAAGCTTGCGTAAGAATAGAACCAAAAGACTAATACTTTCGGTTCTCTATTTAGAAAGAAATATAGTTGTAGATAATTTCTCCTACCTTTTTGGCTCGAATCACTGTAGACTTCAACGAAGTCACCTCCACATGGAAAAACCTTCAGTAATTCCTGCACTGCTCTCACGTAACAAAACAATATTACAATTAAAAGATATATGTCACCTTGATCTATATTTAATCATGGGAACATATTATATGACTTGTCTTGTTTTTAGCCTAATAGTTAGGAGCAAGGTATTAAAATTAAATGCCGTGGCCAAGAGCAGCTTTTGTGCATCATATAGCCTATTCATTTGGCTCATTTGCAATGCCTCACTGAAAAACTTTTGAATTTAAACTAGGAGGCTAGCTGGAAAGAAGCAAAACTCTATTTAGTTTATTTAAGCAAATCAATTGGCAGAAATATAAGTATGAAGAATGAAAAATATCATTGAATGGGAAAAATGTTGAAACTTGTTGCAATTATCCCACCTCTCCTAATCATCGTCTCCTTTGTTTTAAAGAATTTCTTATATAACTAAAAAAACTATCCTGCTTTTGAATCAATAGGAGAGAAAGGAGAAATATAACATCGCTGCCTTTGTTGTCAATCCTTATTGAGCAAACATGGAACATCTGAAAATTCGACATCTGAAACTTGGCAGTAGATCATTGTGCCCTTTCCTTCCACGAGCTTCTACTACTGACAGCAAATTATTGACGGTGATTCCAGTTGGCATTAGAATAGATTGGATGTCAATCTGGAAATTGCAAGTATACACTTTATTTCCAAAAGAACACTTCATTTGACATGGATCACTAGTTTGGAAAACTGTCACCGACGTCTCCCTAGGATGTGAACCAACAAAGTAGTTCATCATCATGACACTTCAGACAGCAAAAGAAGATCACTAAAGAAAAACCCATTAGAGGATGAAGAAAAGAAATCATTCAACCAGGTCTAGCATTATTCTGATTTTCTTCTTTTAGAGTTTGCTTTTAAGAAGAAGGCACTCTATAATTGAAACATTGAGGAAGAGTAGTTTCTTTTACCAGAAATCCCTACCTCTAATTCTTTCACGGAATATCCATGGTAGACTGTTTAACACATAATATGGCTCCTTCCTTTTTAGTCATTTTTTTCCTTCTAATTAATTGTTTTTATTAAGAGAATCCACGAATGTACCTGGCAGGATGAATATCTGGTATTGAAACAGGACGCAGTTGGTCACTATCTGAAAGTGAATTGCAATTGCTGTGAATCCAAGGATATATTGTCCACTCCTCAGCAGTTTCACAGCTTCCAAAAGAGCCAATTGATTGACAAAAAAAAAAAAGAAAAAAAGTAAAAATCAGATGAGCAATCTTCGCTTTGTGATTTATCAATAGGTAATTTGTAACATTAAAATATCAATAAGGAATAAACATCTATTTCTTACTGGTTAAGAATAAAACTTGAGCATATCATCATGTAGTATGAAAATTCATTCCCCTGATAAATCCTGCACCATAATAAGATGCATTAGCTAGGCATAGAACAAAAACACGTCTAATTGTAACTCCTTTGTAAGCTTGGTAATAGACACACACCTAAACATGAAATGTCCAAAGCCAACCGACCGAGTCCAGCACCAGGAACTAAACAAGCAGGTGGACTGTTTGAGAAAGTTTATGATTTTAGCAAAAAATTAAAAACAAATTGTACAAACAAACTTCAGCCAAAATAAGCGTTTTCCATCTAGTAAGAACATTACAGTCTACCTCTCTTTACTGCGATTAGGAAATAAACTGTTAAGCTCTTCAAGAATAGGCTTGTAGCACTGATCACGTTCCTTTTGACCCTATTAAAATACAATCATGAGGGAAAGATATCAAATTAAGTTTTAATATTATCACCATAATTAGAATATTTGAAACAGAGTAGCAACAAAAGCAGTACCTCTGCAGCCCAGTCCCTAACTACATTCCTTATAATACATCGCACCTGAGACAAAAGTAGTGATAAATTGGATTAAGAAGCAGCAAAACCATATGAGAACTGTCACGACACTAGAATCCTTATACTAAGAAAATAATGCAAACACAAAGCACTGACAGAGCAAATTGGCTATGGTCAACTCTACTTTTATCCAAGTTTCCCTTATGGGTTTAGTCGACAAGTGGAAGAGTTCCAAGCCTCATAAGACTTGGATTCTATTCCTGTTTATGATAGAACCCACTAATTTAGAGTTATGAAATAATATGTTCACTGAATGGAAAGTGAGCAAAAGCTCTAACAGCGGCAAAATGAAAGATAAGTCAGAATCAGAGACTCCTAAGTCCTAACCAATGCTCCTAGGCAGAAAGAAACTCTCCTAACCAACTCTAACAATATTTCTGAACGAATTAAAGCATGTCTGCAGCTAGCTACTCTCCTACTCAAGCATTCAATTTCAAACCTTAGGTGTCAAATCTATATTCATGTTCTTCTCATTCTCTGTTCTATTTCTTTAACAAGAGCTATCCAGTCACGGACTCACTATTCTGTACCATTTTATCCACGAAAATCTCAGCCCATTAAAATCAAAATCCTTCGAATGTCAGCATTGAAACAAAAGTCAACAAGAAAGTATTGATGATGGAACATAAATATACCTTGTCAACATCAACTAAAGGAACATTCAACTGCAAAGATGGCTCCATCCATTGTTGCTGCGATGAGGTGTCTGTGACCTAAAATAAATAAAGAAACAAGGGCTAAAAAAGGGCAGGTGTATGATTAATAACACATTCATTAGTATGATATACAATAAATTAAACCTACTCTAGAAGTCAAAGTCTATTCAGTTTTAGATTTTGGAAGCTCTCAAATGGAGTTTGAGTGGAAGCTATAATATTGATTTGAGAAAAAAGTGCATAGCGACACTAAACATTCCCATTTGCTTTAGCCAAAACCTTAACCAAATAAGCATATAATCAACAACTCTACTAAAATTGCTTAGCAGTTTGAATTTGATACATATATTGACATCGTTGTCAGAGCATTTTGTCTTAGGTATATAATAGCTGTCAAACTAAAAATTATGAATTATTTTTTTGCCCAGATACGGCCACACTAGAAGAATGAATCAAGACGAAAGAAAGCAGATAAAATTATAGGAACTCCTCCATAAAACAACCGGCCATAATAATCAACATGCAATAAAATTCTCCAAGCAACAAGGTCTCATCATGCCATTCTTTGACATAGAACTCACACAATAAAATGGTGATGTGAAAGATATATTTCTTCACCTTGTACTTCAACGCTACATATACGACGAGTTAAAGACAAAATTATCAAATGAGATTCCAAATCTTAAGTATTACTGTCTCCGGGTAGACATGTCTAGGTTGTTGACTTATTAATGCATAAACTATAAACTATGATTATTTGCAAACACACTGATAGAGGGGGTAGGGGAGGAACAGTGAAAACTTATTTTGGAAAAAAAAAAGTGCCGTGGTGCCATAGTGAAGGAAGATACCACCGCCAGTAAAGTTATCCAATTACTCTGAAAAATTGACAATGACACGGACAAGAAGAAATTACATTTCCGTTGGAATCAGCAATAGCACTTCCACCATACTCACTAGTCTCTTTAGAATGTAACATGTTTGAAGGATGGCTACCGTTACCAGTATTTGACTGATGGTGACTCTCAATATTCACCTCCTGTTGTTATCTACAGAGTCAAATTTCTAAATGAAAAAAACAATAATAGAGCCAACAAAACATCACACAGCCCATGTACTAAACTAATAAAATGGAGTCATGAATGCAGAAGAAACCTCATTGGGATGTTCCAGTACTGATGATCTGCATGAATCATTGCTGCCTTCCACACAACCATGTTGATTAGAAACAGAACATGTTATTCTCAACGGGGCTGATTCACATGAACAAGAATGAAGCCCTTCATGGACTAAATGATCTTTTTGGGCATATTCAGGATGTTGATCTGCACTTAAATCTATGTCCTGGCTCATATCAAATGGAGGTTCAAATGCCTACAAAAGTTCATCATGCCTATGTCAAATATTACCATAACATAAAAACAGAGCAAGCCACAGAAATAATAGGTTCGCACCTGAAGCATGCCGAATATGAAATGAGAGTTCATTGATATACACCTGCACAACAGAAGGCACCAAAAACCATAAATTTTTGGAGATTCAAAACCGATTTATATTTCCATTTTTAATCAAGCTCGGCTTCTCCATTATTAAATAAAACATCAAATGATCCATTAATGGTAAGAGGAAAACAGGTCCACCGATGCCACATGACCAGATTTTTACAGCTGCCTCCATCTACAGCGTAAAATACTACGTAGAAAGAGTGCAATAAATACATGCATATCATCATATGCTGAAAAGCCAGTGGTTTGACTATAGTTCCGACTATTTATATTTATAAATTGAATGCAATAAATACAGATACAAATTTACAATTAATTATATTTATATAAATATAATATAATATAATATAAATTCTAATACAATTAACCTGAATATTTTCAGAATGATATTATATCGGTGTGTGTCCCTGAACTTTACTTTTTGCTACATCCAAAACATGATAAGAGCGAAGCTTTTCTAGAAAAGCTTAAAACAGCTTATTTATATGCACTTTCAAAGGCTTCAATCATTAAATTCTCCATATGTGGTTTTATGATGAGGAATCAAAGTTAACCATGCAGCAACAAGCTCAATTCATCCCCAATTCTATCTTCTAAGTGCCATCAGCATCAACTTAGAAGTATCTCAGCTTTTTCAACTTCAAAATATAAGCTTAAAAAAGGAGAGAAGCTAAGAAGTATTGAAAAAGATTAAGAAAATTTACCTGCGTAATTTTTCAAACTTTAGAGGATAGTGGGATAGCAAAGCCTACAAACACACAAAAAAAATGGTACAGTAAACAGGGGAACAAAAGAATTAACAGAAAATCCTAGAAACAATGTAAAACAAAAAAGAACAGATAGAAACTATGTTGATTAAACTATTAGACAGTAGACATTGTACAGTCAATTAGTGTTCTAATGTAGGAGCTAAATAAGATTTAATATTTAATAATTTCTCTAATAAATCATGTATAGAGAATGAATTTATACTATCCTAGACTGATTTGCCACATAATTTCGGCCACACTGTCCTTATTTATAAATGGTATAAAAGCAAGTTCCAACTCGTCTACTTACCAAATGGAACCGATAAACTGTCATTCTAATGCAAAAAGAATAAGAGCAAATGGCAACCCAGGCAAGGTGAGATCCATAAGGCATTTTCAAATTTTCACGCTCTTCCTGTTTTGCACCTTTATGTCAAACAGTAACGGGTATGAGTTCAAAAAGTTCAATTCTACAGTCTGAATTGACCAAAGAGAACATATCTTCGCTCAAGCTTAGGAAGACCACAAAAAAGTCGGAACTAACAGTGCAACACTGAAGAATATCACTAGGACGAAACTTAGGTCCAGTACCCTACATCCAGATGGAATTGTTCTCCTATAGCAACAGCGCACATGGCCCAGTGGTTCCATGTCATACGACACCGTCAGTATTCCGTTAGTCTAAGAAAAAAAGACACAGTTTGGGAGCAGCATGTGACAACTTGTGGATGGCAACTGGCATAGCTTTGAAAACTTGTCTAGCAAGTTTGATGCTAGCGACTTACAAGTGACATAAGAGGGGAAAAACAAGGTAGTTGGTGCAAGCAACAAAGCTTTGAAAACTTGTCTAGCAAGTTTGATGTTACCGACTTACCGGTGACATAAGAAGTGGAGAACGGGGTAGTTGGTGCGAGCGACAATGTCTGGTTACAATATTTTTTCAAACAATTAGTAGGTGTAAGGGACATCTCATGCAGTGTTATCAAATTGCGGTCACGGCGGTGCTATGGCTGATATACATAGTGGTTTTTGGGCTCATCGCAATGGTAAATATCGGCCAATATTGTGGATTCTTTCGCCTTAATCCACTATAACGGCTCCGCAAATTGGCCAGTATAGCAGGATTTTGGCTCTCCGCCATTGACAACACTGATCTTGCGAGAGTCGAGGGGAAGTGGTAACCAGAGTGGTGGAGGCGATGTTTATTTGTGAGACTTGTATTGGTGTTGGAAGAAGACATTCAATTTGTGTTTGTGAGTCTCTTAAGGTGACTATAGCAGTGCTGGCCAAAGGTTAGTGATGGTGTTTTGACTGTTCACAGTTTCCTACGAGTCCTACAGTGAGAGGCTGCAAACTTGCAACTATGGAGGCTGACCCAAATGATGGTATTGGTTGTTTTTGGGGAAGTCGAGGCAAATATGAATGCTATGCTATCAAACTTCACCAATACAGAACGATCCATTCGTAAGTCAATAATGACCACATTAATTTTCTAAAAAAAATCGTTGACGGTGTTAATTTTCATAAAATTTGATGCTTACATGCCCTATTAATATAAGTTTTCTCCATATCATTATTCCACAAGAACCTAGAAACAACAAAAGATGTCTTGCTCAAGCATGAATACACAGAAACATCAATCGAATTCAAAAAAAGAGACAAATACCTTATGGGCAGGTGAAAGTTTCCTAAAAGAACTCTCATATCTTCTAACATCCTCATCCGCCGCATCAGGATAACTGCATCAGAAAACAGCAAAGAAAAGGCTAGATTTTTACTTTATATCATACCTTGTGAACACGTAAACGTTGAATTTTGAATATTACATTGGAAACAGAAAGAAAGTACGAGTATTATCAAACTAGGATATGGCAAACATAAAGTTCAATGGATCATGATAGTTTATGAATACAGTTGCAAAAATTGAAGAGTGGAGAAGGGACGAGTTATTGTACTTGAGGTAAGCGCTAATGATGCGTCTGAGGGATTGGATTTCAAGGGCTTCTTCAAGCTTCAAACGACGACGTTGCTCTTCCTCTGCGTCTTCCATTGCTGCTTCTTCTTCCACAGTCTTCCAGTACTACCCCGACTGAGAAGAAACAGTTTTAGCCTCTAATTAAATTATTGGGCCGGGCCGGGCCGGATATCTTTGACTGGGCTAGTAAATTAAACCCCAATTTTTTATTTTTTTTTACGCTATAGTTTTCTAATGCGCCACGTGAAATTCCAAAAATATCTCTTAAATCCGGAAAATTCCGCATCTTACTTGGGCATGTGTTGTATATAAAAGTTGGGTACAAATCGAAAATACATCTGGTTGCAATAAATATATATGGTTGCACCCTCATTACTATGGCATGGCCTTGGAATCCAAGCTCAATCGAATATGAACCGAAATTGAATTTTGGCAATCGAAAATATATTTTGGTTTGCATTATGACTTAAAAGTGTGTTGCCTTTCCCCTCCCTTTACAATAACATTTTCAAACACATAAAACATTCATTTCCTCTCAAACCCCATTGTTACGAAATCAAACAACTTCGCAAAAAACTCGTCAAGAATCGTAAAACATTAGTTAACTTAACTTTTCAACCACATTCAATCAAGAGGCATCATCAACTGTAATTTGTTTTCGAGCTTTTTAGAGTTTATGTAGTTTCTACTCAAATTTGTGATTTAGGTTAGAAATTGTGAGTTTTTTGTGTTTTCAATATTAAGAGTCATTAGAAAAGTGTTGGAAGTCTCATTTTTATGATTAATGAGCATTTTTTGGAGGTCATTTATGGCTCTGCTTCACCATTGACAGAGCTCTGAAATTTCAAGTCGTATCTGAAATGTATTTTCGGTTTTCATTTTAATGTTGAAGAAAACTGGTAATGCATTTCCAATTTTAGTCTATTTATATTTTTCCTTCATTTTGAACATTAGTCCTTATGTTAGCATTTGTTTTGTACTTCTACAGAAGTAATAGTAGAGAGACCATCTAGGTTGAGGTACGACAGGCTTGCACAATATGCTTATGTGCGGAGGGAAATGAGTCATACATCTCAGGCTCCTTTTTCCTTTAGATAGGTTGTGTCGGATGCGCGTATTACAGCCTCAGCATCCTATGTTCCTGTTTTTATTCTGACTTCCCCATCCTCCCATAGCAGGTGGAATTATCCAATTCACTCATCCTTTCCTTCGTCCTCCCATGGACATATTTTTCACCAAGGACATTTGAGGAGAGAGAGACATCTAGTTCTCATCTTACACAAAAGGTCACACGAACGACACCTGAGGCACAATCACAACTTGTATCCCAACCCGAGTCACAGAAGGCACCCCAGACATCTCAAGCACCTAAGCTGACACCTCAAACGTCACTTGTGACGCCTTAGGGTTTTGAAGGAGGACGATCTAATTTATCTTTGTTGCCTTTGTACCTGGACCATGTTGGAAAGGTGTGAATTTTAAATTGTTCCTTCTATTACATTTCTATTGTGATTTTTTGTTAAATAAATTTTGTCAAAACACGTATGCATGAACGTGATCTACTGAAGGTTATTAATCATGGGCAAAAGATCAATAAACTCGAAGCCCCTCTTGAGCCATGGTTTGATGAGTTGTTACTACTTACATGTTTGAAATATTTGACCAAGTGTGATTATATCATCATTAATTGGGGTATGATTAATGTTTTTTTTTAGAGGTGGCACCATGATACATCGGCATTTCATCTACCACATGGTGAGATGACGACCACACTAAACGACATCGCGTCTCTATAACATCTTCCTATGAGAGGGGTATTTTTAGATTATGATATGATTAGAAAATTTGAGGCATTAGATACGTTGGTAGAGAAATTGGGAGTTACCCCTGAGGGTTTCATGGCTGAGATAGACTTCACTTATGGTGTCCACGTCAGATATAGTTATTTGAAGATGGTGTTCACATATGAGATAAGATGTGCACGAGAGGCTAACGGTGATCCTGAGGAGGTTAACGTACACCGCAGGTTTGTTATGAAAAACATACCTTTTGTTTCTGATTGCCACAAAGATTTTTGTGGACACCAATGTCACTTACACAAATGTGATGTATCTGAGGTACTTTACTGATTTTGAGCAGATCCGCCAGTGGAACTGGGGGACTTCTTGTTTGGCGTAATTGTATAGGAAGTTATCTAAAGGATGTAATTGGAAGATGAAGTAGATGACCGACAACATCAAACTCCTGATGATAAAATTTATTGGCCTTTGTGGAATTTTGTTAATTATTGTGATTTTGTAACTAATTAATAATTATTGTTTATTTCAGGGCTGGATTCTAGAGCATTTCCCTCGCATTTCGGGTTGGTCACTTGCTACGAATTATACTAAAGATAAGTCGTGTTCCACTACATATGACCGCTCCGAAGAAACCATACCATAAAGTTGTTTTGAGAGTATATTGTGATGATGTTTGAGGATATACAATTTCATTCATACGTTGACCATTGGGTCACGATACCATTTGACGATGTTGCACTATTTACGGGATGGTTGGCTTATGGGCCGTGCAAGACGGATGCATATATGCTTGAATGCGTCATGTTTCAATTCAGGTACACCCAATACATTTCCCAAGATCTTATTGTATTTGCTTCTCCGATGGTGAAACGCATGGATATAGATATCTTGTTTGATGATTATAAGAATCATATTGCTCCAAATGAGGCATGTAGTACCTTTGCTCCAAATGACTGAAGCTATGTAGACGGTTATATCATATGGTTATTATAGTGTCTCATTCATACCTGGTACATGATGCTCCAGGAAACCAAGGTCAGCTCATCAGGATTTTTTAGAGGAGGAGTAGGCTAGGACAAATCATGCCACTTATGTGTTGTCTAAGTGTTGTCGTATCATGGAGATCGTGCAGATGAGTATTGATAAAGGTTTTTTTCCTAGTGGATATGATGTTAGTGGTGTTATGGATGCCATCATAGCGGAGGCTAATGAGGTAATGCTTTACATGAGATAGTGAAGGAATGTCGGGTGGGTGATGGGTCGACGCAGAGCCCGCCATACCCAGTAGTCTTTGTTGTTATATATGTATTTTGGTTATCAATTTTTATTTTGTTTGGATAATATTTTGGGTTACCCCAATATTGACTTCGGACACCTTTTGTATTGCTTACTGCAATCTATTTATATATGTCTTTATCTATATGTCTTAGTAGTATGTTTTGTTGTATACATCTTTGCATTCAATGCAAAATAACACACAAAAATATCCACTGCCATCATAAGTATTTTCAGTTTGAGTCTGCATAGAAACCAGAAATACGTTTTCGGTTCGCTTTGTAAATGTATTTCCGATTTCTAGTCAAGGTTTATTAGAAAAAGATGCACACGAGAAATATAATTATGGTTTTCAAGGAGCATTTTAGGAAATGCATAGGGTATTTTTTTACACTATAGGGTGAAAAAAGAAATTATCTTTTCCTTTAATTGATTTGTTGGCAATTTCTTTTCCCACATTTGTAAGTTTTCCAAATTTTTGGCGAAAAGTAAAAAATGTCTCTTATGTTTGGAGATGTATTTTTGAACGCTCAATTTTGACCCAAAATAAGCGCTAATTATTAATTGTCCAAGAATGAGGATGAGGGTGACGTTAATCCAACTCAATATAGAAGGTTGATTGGATCATTACGTTACTTGTGCAATACGCGACCGGATTTGACATTTAGTGTCGGTATTGTTAGTAGATTCATAGAGAGACCAAAGGTGTCTCATTTGGAAGCAGTCAAGAGGATCCTTCGTTACATCAAAGTTACTCTTGGCTGCGAAGTTCTCTTTCCCGCAGCTGATGTGGGCAACATGTGTGAATCACTCGGTTATACGGATTCCAATTGATGCGGAGATAAAGATGATAAAAAATCTACGGCCGGTTATGTCTTTATGTTCGGAGGAGCTCTAATCTCTTGGTGCTCTAAAAAGGAACCTGTGGTGGCACTCTCTTCTTGTGAGGCCGAGTATATCGCAGCATCAATGTGTGCATGTCAAGCCGTGTGGCTAATGAATCTACTTAAGGAGTTGGACAACATTGAGGTAAAAGCTGTCGCACTCTTTGTTGACAACCTCTCGGTTATCAACCTTGCAAGGAATCTTATAGCACATGGGAGGAGCAAGCACATAGAGATGAGGTTTCATTACTTGAGGGAGTTGGTGTGTGAAGGACAACTGAAGCTAACTCATTGTCGAAGCGAAGAACAACTTGCGGATTTGTTGACAAAGGCGGTAACAAACAAAGTATTCAAGAGGCTTGTGAAGAAATTGAGCTTGAGGATTATGGAGCACTTGGCTTAAGGTGGTGTGTTGAATGTAGCATATAAGCCAAGTGCAATTGGAGAGCTTCATAAGCTATTTTGGGAAATAGCTTATTCTGATAAGTTGTTCTGTACCAGTGCAGAAAAACAAAAAATCGAAGAGGAAACTGGTTTCCAGTTTTGGGGAAGCCGGTTTCTACTGCGAAAATCAGTTTTCTGGTTTAGCAATTTGTTCTGTTTTTTGTTTTGTTTTGTTGATTTGTTTGTGTGTTGTTTTATGATGCCTATAAATACTATCCCTCTCATGTAATGTGTAACAATTGTAATGTCATATTGTGAATAATAAACATTTTAGTTTTCTCCTCAATTACTCTCTCTCTCTAAACTTCATCTTCTCCAATTACATCTTTTTATCATTGATTCACCTCATCCCATTTATATATATATACCAACATTTTTCACTAAACTGTAACCGATTACACTCCAATGTTAAGCCGATTGTAGCACTTAAATTTCTTAGTTTTCATTTAACATTTCTACCGATAAAAATGCCAAAAATGGTCCCTATATTATAAAGCGCAACAAGACTTTAGGCGATTCAAATCCAGTACATAGGAGTACTTTCTAAGGCTATAAAGCTTAACACTAATCACACTCAAGTTACATAGGAGTACTTTCTAACTCTAAAAATATCGCCTAACTCTAGAGTGTTTTGCATATATCATCCCACCAAAATATCAATATACCAATCACACCCTTATTTACACATGTGTTTGAAGATTCGCCGTCATTGATAATGAAACCGATTTTTATCAGAACCGAATGATCCATATATAAAGAAGTAAATATATGAATACAAAACACATTTTATTGTTATTTCTTTTGTGAGAATTTTATATATTTTTTCCAATGAATTGTCAAACATTTCACCCACGTTGCATGTCTTTGCTCTTAGGGATCGTGCCAATTATATATCTATTTTTTCTACTTTTTCAAAGTCATGTGTATATAACTATATTGAATGCGACGGATCCACATTTTGCACATATAAATAATTGCTCTAGACTCTAGTAGTAGACGGAAAGCGTCAATATTCTTCATTCATACAAATAAAAAACGTGCATTAATTGTCACCATCTAGTCATGGCTACACCAATTAAAAATATAATAAAATACACATCCTACAAATTATGAACACATGAATTGATTCCAATCACTTCACTAATTTGTACTACTATTATTATCTTGACACGTTACAACATTGGCGTGACTTTGAATCCTTCTCTTTCTCTTCTGAAGGAAATTTTGAAGAGATCGCTTTATGGTAAAGCCATGTGAAGCATGCATTAATAACACTTGAAGTTGCAATGAAAGTGATAGTGTTGGAGGAAATTTCTTCCTACCATTCATTCCTTCCATTTCTTGATTTGCCAACCATATTATCACTCTAGCCTGCAAATAATTTCATCCAACAATAAAAATATTATATTTAATAGATTATATTTAATATATATATATATATATATATATATATATATATATATATATATATATATATATATATATATATATATATATATATATATATATATATATATATATATATATATATATATATATATATATATATATATATATATTATATTTATATTACCTGAAATTCTCTATCATCAAACTTGTAAAATTTATGAGGAATGACAACAATATTTTTGTTTATTTTCGACTCCTCATGCCTACAAAATTTCGATGAGAGAAAAAATGACAAACAACAAAAGAAGAAGACGGTGAGAAAAAACCCTTAAATTACTTACATTGATTTTTGAGTTAATGAATTATAGTAACAGTTTCTCTTCATAGTGATTAATATGAGTTTCTCTTCAAATGTAGTTTCTTATATTGACAAAGAAGAAACACTATTTATTAATATGAGGAAAGCTACATAGTGGAAGAACACAACATGCATGTGTTGATTAATATGCATGGGACATAGATTTCAAAAGTGATATATATAGGTGTTGGGGGAAGTTGAATTGAATGAGTATAGACACGTGGGAAATGAGTTACACATGAGAAAACATTTGAATTGCATTGTAGCTCTCTCATTAATTAGTTACGTACCTTTGTATTGAAATGAACACCACACACAGTAACTCAATGTGTATTTTATGTTCACGTGCCTTCTATTTCTTTGCAGCTAAATATGCTTGCCCTTTATAAAGTGGAAATGACTTAAATTGGAAATTTTGCTTTCTTTGTGTAACCACACTCAATGCATTATGTTTTTTTTGTGTTTCCATTTCTTTCACGTGATTAAATTCAGATCAGCATGCTTCTTTTTTTTTTTACTCTTTGTAGTTTGTATGTTTCAGTTGAAGTGTTTTATGAGAATATGTACGATTGGGTCCAAAAGTTTCAAGAGTAAAACCCAACGTTTTAAATTTTCAACCACTTCTGTCAAAAGAAGAAAAATAATTTCAACTACTTAAGACAATTATATATGGCGATCAAGATTTTGTTATTTTGAGATTTTCCTGGAGAATATTTCAAACCTTAAGTTTGTCCTACCTCTACAACAACTTTACCAAAATTAATCTTAAAAGCAATCTTCCATGCAACGTTTTTATCTGGACAAAAAATCTCCTAAATATTAAGTAAGTACAAGCTAACCTATGTATGTAAGGAGCCTTTGATTTGGTGAACAATGTCTTTAATTTAGTACAACAACACAACTCTTAAGCGTTGATGAACATGATACTTAGAATTGAAGAGAACATACAATGCACTCCTTTGAGAACTAGCACCGTGTGCGAGGGCTTCGTGCATCAACCAATGAGTCACACTATAGTCTACTCTAATAGGCGCAAGTTCACTGCATGACACAATCCCGAGATCGTCAGGTCGTAACTGAAATAGAGGAAGAAATGATAATTATACTCCACAAGAGGTTCACCATCCTTGTAGTTCACCAGCACACCACTCTTGGAGATGAGAAAGGCATAATATAGATACACCGTCCTTTAAGCAAATAGAAATTCGTTCTACATGCACATTTTTGATACTACGATCCCAAGATGCCTTGATAAGCCCCAAAGCAAAAAACTGATTGTACGGGGATCCAAACAAACACACCAAACACAGGAGCAACAAATTGGATTATTACCACACACAATGAGTTGTGAAATGCAAGTTCTTTGAATTAACCCTTAAGGGAGCTATTATGGCCTATTTTAAAACCCTCCCAAATGAGAGTGTTAACAATGGCAGCATAAGGTGCCATGGCATCAAGAAAACAGTGAAAGAAAGAAAAGAAAGAAAGTGAAAGAGTAAAGTGGAAGAAACACTGTTTTATTGATTACCTTTTTACAATACAGTAATTCTATTTATATAGCTAAGTAAGTGTATAAACTAAGCACTTAATTAACTAACCAACAGAAGTATAATACTATAGAAATACATGAGTTAATACCCTCCCTCAAGTTGGACTGTGTATACTACAAAGTCCTAATTTGGTCCTGACATTAGAGAGCAAGGCGTGGGTTAAAAACATCAGCCAATTGAGCTGTAGTAGAAATAGGAAGTAAGTGCAGTAGTTTAGATTGAAGCTTCTCTTTGATCACATGGCAGTCAAGCTCAATGTGTTTGCTCCTCTCATGAAAAGCAGGATTATGAGCTAGATGGATAGCAGATTTACTGTCACAAAAAACTGAGGTTGGCTTGGAAAAGGTGATCTGTAAATCTGCAAATAAGTATTGTAGCCACTGAAGCTCACAAGTGAGGGATGCTAAAGCTCTATCCTCAACTTCAGTGGAAGATCTTGAGACTGTTTGTTGCTTCTTAGATTTCCAGCATATGGTTGAATCACCCATCATGACACAGAAACCCGTGACAGATCTTCTGGTTTCTAGACACCTAGCCCAGTCAGAATCAGCAAAACCATATAATTGAAACTTACTTGAAGCCGAGAAAAAGATGCCTTTGGCAGGACAACCCTTCAAGTATCTTAAAATTCGATTGGAAGCCTTTAAATGAGGAACACGTGGTTGAGATACATATTGGCTTAAATTCTGAACAGCATACGAGATATCAGGACGAGAGTTGGTTAAGTAAATTAATCGTCCAAGTAGCCTTCTGTATATTGAGGGTTCAGGTAACAACTCACCATCTGTAGATGATAGCTTCAAATTGGGATCATAGGGAACATATGATGGTTTTGCAGCCAAGTAACATGTGTCTTCAAGAAGTTCAAGTGTGTATTTCCTCTGATTGAAAAGAATACCAGCATTGGACCTGACAATCTCAAAACCTAGAAAGAACCTCAAAGCACCAAGATCCTTGATTTTAAACTCTTGATCTATGAGGCTTTTGACACGAGTGATTTCTTTCAAGGAATTCCCAGCCAGTACTATATCATCAACGTAAACCAGAAGTGCAGTGAAACTTGCTGCAGTAGACTGAGTATATAGGGAATGATCTGCTTGAGACTGCTTGTATCCAAAAGATATAAGAAAGGTGGAAAGTTTGGAATATCACTGCCTACTTGCCTGCTTAAGAGCATAGAGGGACTTGTGCAACCTGCATACCTGGTTTTGATCAGAAACAAGGATACCTGGAGGCAGTTTCATATACACTTCCTCACTCAAATCTCCATGGAGGAAGGCATTGTTGACATCAAGTTGTTCACAATGCCATCCTTTAGTAGCAGCTATGGCCAAGAGGACCCTGACTGTAGTAATCTTGGCCACAGGAGAAAAGGTGTCAAAATAATCTATGCCCTCCATTTGTGTATAACCCTTAGCAACAAGTCTTGCCTTGTACCTTTCAATGGTCTCATCAGCCTTATACTTCACCTTATAAACTCATCTGCATCCAATGAGAATCTTTCCAGGTGGCAAAGTCACAATAGACCAAGTATTATTAGATGCCAGAGCCTGCAACTCAGCTGTCATAGCATGCTGCCAACACTCCAGCTTATTGGCTTGTTGAAAAGTTTTTGGCTCAATATGAGATGAAATACTGCAACAAAAATGCTTATAAGAAGGAGAACAATGATTATAGGAAAGGACAGAAGAGAGAGGATAACTAGTTTTATGAGGAATCTGTGAAAGGGTGTAGAGGTAGAAGAGTGATAACAATGAAAATCTTTTAGATAGCTAGGTGGAGTTGATACTCTAGTGGACTGTCTCAGATAGGGAACATTATTTGAGGAAGAAGTATTGTGACTAGTGGGTAAAGCTTGTGAGCAGATGTCGGGAGAATGATTGACAAAAGTTTCAGGATTATGAGCAGGACTGCCCGTAGAAATAGAATCAGAGGGCTCAGAATTGTTTGACTCATTTGCTCTGTTAGTAGTGGTTTGGTCAGACTATGGATCAAGCAAATATAAGGGCTGGAAATAATGGCAGGCACATTAATTGAAAAGGGTGATGTAATTTCAAGACTATAAGAAGCATAAGATAAATCAGAAGTAGGAGTTCTATCTTCTGTACCACTATTAATAGTTTTCATAAAACACGACATTTCTTGAAACAAAAATGTTGTGATGCTGTAAATCATATACAATATATCCTTTAGTACCTTCCTTAAAGCCTAAGAACACACATTTTCTTGCACGGGAATCAAATTTTGTCCTATGAGTCAACAATGTTGAGGCATAACACAAACAACCAAAAACTTTCAGATGAATTAGAGAAGGAGGCTCATTAAACAGCAATTCATGTGGACACTTTGACTTAAGTAAGGGAGAGGGTAGCCTATTTATGATATGGATGGCCTGCTGAATGCAAAAAGTCCACATATTTAAGGAATATTTGAATGAAAATACGAGCTCGGGCAACATTAAAGATGTGTTGATGTTTCCTTTCTACCACCCCATTTGTTGGGGTGTGGCAACACAAGATCTCTGATGCAGAATGCCTTTAGATTGTAAAAAAGGGGTCATGGCTATAAATTCTGTGCCATTATCAGTTCTAATGCATTTTAAAGATTTGTGAAATTGGTTTTGAACAAACTCAATAAACTGAATGAGACTTGATTTAGTTTGATCTTTGGTTTTCAAAAAAATCACCCATGTAAACCTGGAATAATCATCAACCAAAGTTAAAAAATACTTGTGCCCTAAAGTGGAAATGGTGGAGAAGGGTCCCCACAAATCAGCATGTAACATATCAAAAACTGAATCAGAGTGAGTAATGCTTAAAGAAAAAGGAAGCTTCTTTTGCTTGGCAAAATGACATGAGTGACAAGGTACAACTTTATTATTGTATGAAATGAATGGAAATTTTTTGGATATACACTGTAGTCCTATATCAGAGATATGTCCTAAACAGAAATGCCAAAGATTACAAGTATTACTAGCTATAGTAGAGTATGATGAATGTTGCCCTGTAGAATCAAGAACATTTAGGCCTCGTTGGAGATCAGCTATACCAATCATTGCCTTGGAATGACTCTGCATGATGTGACAAGAGTAAGTATTGAATTGGACAATGCAGTTATTGCTAGCTACTAATTTGGCAATAGAAATAAGGTTTACACGGAAACTTGGTATATACTGAACATTATGCAAGGTTAATGAATGAGAGACATGGACAGTGCCACAAATGGAAGCATGAGTGTGAGATCCATCAGGTAAACTAACAGAAATAGGAGCAATGGTTTTATGATCAGTGAACAAGGCAAGATTATAAGAAATATGATCTGTGTCTCCCGTGTCTAATATCCAGAGGTGAGGATGCTTACCATTTTCAACAGAAGCATATGAGTTCAAGGCAAAAGGAGAGATGGACACTGAATTAGCCTTTGAATTGTTCTTAGACTACTGCAGGAGCTCCAAAAGACTGTTATATTGATCCTGAGTGAATGTAAAACTTGGTGCATTAACTTCTGCAGTATGGTTAGCACTTGCCCCTGCTGGAGAAGATGAATCAGAATTTGTTGCCTTCCCTTTTGATTTGAAGCCTGGAGGGTAGCCATGTTTCATAAAACATGTATCAATTGTGTGGTTATTTCTCCCACAGTGAGTACAGACGCGAGTATTCCCTTTTGAGGCAATCGAAGACTGAGATTTTCCCTTGGCATTGTACCCAGATTTTCCAGTCTGAACCTGCAAGGCTACAACTTCATCTGAGTTTCCAGCACTTGGAACTGCCACAGAAATAGAACTGACCATCTCTCGTTCTTGTTGAATAACCAAAGAAAACACTTTGTCAATATCAGTTAGGGGATTCATCATTATGATTTGGGACTTTGAATGAGTAAACTTTTCATTCAATCCTTTAAGAAATCGAATAACATAATCTTGTTCTCTGTATCTCTTGATGGAGGTGACAACATCGCAAGAACAAGGTGTAGCGCAAGAACACGCAAGAATAGGGCGATAATTTTCAAGTTCATCCCATAAAACCTTCAATTGCGTAAAGTAATTAGAAACATCAAGAGTGCCTTGCCTGAACTTGTACAAATCTTCTTGGATATTCGAGATGCGAAATATGTCGATGTGTGAGAAACGTGTTTTCAGATTCTTCCATATGTCAACTGCCGTATCAATCCATAGAACAGACCTAGCAATGGATTCAGAGACAGAGTGTTGAATCCATGCTAGTACCATGGTGTTGCAGTGAATCCAGGGCGAATATAAAGGATCATTCAGGGGAGGTTTGGTTAGGGTTTCATCTATGAATCGTTCTTTGGTCTTGGAAATCAAAGCAATCTGCATAAATCGAGCCCATGTATGGTAGTTTTTGTCGTCAAGGGGTGGTGAAACAAGAACTAGAGCAGGATTTTCGTTGGGGTGCAGATAGTAAGGGTTTGCGGAATTGGTGGTGAAATCTGCATAGTTGATGGTAGCCATTGTTGAAGCAAAGAAAAACAAAAAACAGAGAAAATCACAGAGTGAAGAAGAAGAAGATAGAGAAACAATGGCTACCAGAGATTTTGAAGCTCTGATACCATGTTAACAATGGCAGCATAAGGTGCCATGGCATCAAGAAAACAATGAAAGAAAGAAAAGAAAGAGAAGTGAAAGAGTAAAGTGGAAGAAACACTGTTTCATTGATTACCTTTTTACAATACAATAATTCTATTTATATAGCTAAGTAAGTGTATAAACTAAACACTTAACTAACTAACCAATAGAAGTATAATACTGTAGAAACACACGAGTTAATAGAGAGCATAGATTCATTGTAGAAATTATGCCACTCATTCACTGCTTAGTTTACTGTTCGAAAGAGACAACCCACCGTTATGGTCGTATTCAACAGGATCACTCAGAAGAAGAAAAAGATCATGTAGGAGTACATCATATTTACCAAGGTAGCACATATAGAAGTAGGAGGTATATATGATGGATTAAATTCACTACGCCAAAAAGCGTTTTTAGCAGCACTAAAAAGACAGCGCTTTTATCTCAAAGCGCTGCTATAAGTTGTTAAAAAATTTCGCTAAAAAAACGTTGCTAAAGGTTACCTTTAAAAAGTGTTTTTCAAAAGCGCTGCTAAAGGCCTCCGCTTTAGAAAGTGTTTTTACGAAAGTGTTGTTAAATGTTAACCTTAGAAAACGCTTTTAAAAAGCGCTGCTAAATGTTTACCTTAGAAAGTGCTTTTAAAAAGTGATGCTAAAGTCCTTAAATTGGTCAATAAAAAGAAAGCACTTTTAAGGAAAAAGCGCTGTCATATTTCCCTCTTCTCTGTTCTAAACGTTCTCCTTCTTCTCTCTGCCATTGTTACTGTACTCCCTTCGGCTACTCCCTCCGTCTACTCCCTCTGACCACTCCCTCTGACTACTCCCTCCGAGTACAACCTTTAACACATCAACCTCCGCTATACATCAACAGCGTAACAACACACCTTCACTTCTGAAGTCGGGTACGTCCTTGTTGTTCTCTTCAAGTTACAACGTTTCGCTTCAAACTCCTACAATTCGCTCATTCTCAACTTCTCGCCGCCGTTTCTGATTTGGTAAGGTTCAATTACCCTTCATCTAGGACTTTGTGTTAAACTGAGCTGATGTGGTAATGATTCGACAGTCTTGAATATGTTGATTTTGTTTGATTTACGAGTTCGTTGGTTTGTGTTGATGTATATTAAAATTCGGCATAACTATGTCAATCCTGCATAATTGATTTTAATTCTTTAATCCTGATTCTGTTTGAGAGAGAATAGTCTTTGTTTTGTTTTTGCATTTGTCGAGCCTTTTCAAATGTTGATGCCTGGTTTAGTGAGGAACATATATGGGAGGATAAATGATTGTATGTTTTTGCATTTGCCGAGCCTTTTTTTGTTGATGAAGAATGATGTAATAACTCACAAACTGTTACTAAGCATTGGACAATATGTTAATAACATTTTCACCTTTCTACATGGTTTACAAATTCTACAGCTATACTTTGTTATGTACACACTGTAAGTTTGATGATCATGCACCTCTACATGTCTTACAAATTCTTTAGCTACAAGTTTGATGATCATGTGTTTTAATTTCTTTGAATATATGTTGGCTGCCCTGTATTGGCTATAATGTTTTACTATGTATGGGATTGATCTAGAGATCACTTTGACCATGCAATTGAGATTGATAAATGTTGATGCCTGATTTTGTGAGGAACATATATGGGAGGTAAATGGTTATATGTTTTGCATTTGCGAGCCTTTTTTTTGTTGATGAAGAATGATGTAATAACTCACAAACCATTACTAAGCATTGGACAATCTGTAATAACATTTTCACCTTTCTACATGGTTTACAAATTCTACACTATACTTTGTCATGTACACACTTTAAAGTTTGATGATCATGCACCTCTACATGTCTTACAAATTCTTCACTATAAGTTTGATGATCATGTGTTTAAATTTCTCGACTATATTTTGGCTGCCTATATTGGCTATAATGTTTTACTATGTATGGGATTGAGCTAGAGATCACTTTGACCATGCAATTGAGATTGATGTTTTGTAGTTGATTTTTCCCAATAAAATACAATACATGAACATAAAACCTATAAATTACAACATTAAACTAAGTTAATTAATACTATCATTCTATAATAAGTTAGTAACAATTAAGTATCAAGTTTATAAAGTGGTTCCAAAGACTGGGTTTATAATAAATAGTTCAAAAGATATAAGCCATTGAAACAAATCTTAGACGTCTAAGATATTACCTACTTTTCTATATCATGATAGTCATAGAAATCTTCATTTCATTTTCTTTCACTTTAATATGATCATGTTTAACAGTAGAATAAACATCCCTACATAACATCAATAAGATTTTGCCTTTTTGTTTAGGGTTTTCCACCATTCTTCCTAAACATTCGTACATAACATTTATTACTTAATTATAAATTTGAATTTGAAAGATAAATTTAATTATGGCATCATGTGATGTTTTCGTTAAAAACTTGGTTTAGTCGGTTTATATTGTATGAAATGTTTTATAATATAAGTTTTCTTTCCTTTAAATTAGCAGTGTTTCCCGTACGAGTTCGACGTATAACGCTCATTCTCTGTGTTTCCCTGAGTTCAACCTTCTCGTTTCAACTTCTCGACGTTGTTGTTCGGTAAATTCGAGGTAAATTTCTTCCTCAAATTACTGGTACTGGTGTGAGTGAGATTCTCTTTTATGAGACAGTATAATCTGTGAAGAATTTGTCTGAAATTGTGTGAATATATTGGTATTTATGTTTTCTTGCTCCTGATCCATTCCGTGTATACTGCGTTTTGACAAAATGCATTATACCATTTTGTGCCCTAATTATTTGTTTTTGTTTAGCTTAATTAGTAAAACTATGGATAAGACATGGATTATTTCAATCGATTTTCGAAGGAGTACGAGAATGGGGTATCGGAATTCGTTAAGTTTGTTGTGGCGCACGCCAAAGACCCCAGTCAAATGACATGTCCTTGCTTAGGTTGTTGTTATGAGAGTCGGGTTGATACGGTTCAATTGGTATCGCATTTAAAGAGGTATGGAAATGATAGAAGTTATACATGTTGGAATTTGCATGGTGAGAAAATAAGGAATGTTGAATCGGGGATAATATGACCTATGCTTCAAATGACAATGGCACAGATACATACGATTATGATCGAGTTGAAGAGATTGCAGAAGCACTTGAAGAAGATCTTAAGGATTGTACCAAAATATTTGAGAGGTTGGTAAGCGATGTAGAGAAACCGTTGTATAATGGTTGTACAAAATTCACAATATTGTCTGCGGTATTAAAGTTGTACAACTTAAAGGCGGGCAATGAATGGTATGATAAAAGTTTTAGAGTTATTAGCCCTTATGAAAGATATGCGACTAGAGGATAATGTTCTTCCCAGTCGAACGTATGAGGCCAAAAAGATGTTGTGCTCTATTGACATGAGCTATGATAAGATACATGTTTGTCCAAACGATTGAGTTTTGTTTCGAAACGAGTATGCATCGTTAAATGAGTGTCCTAAATGCAGTGCCCCTCGATATAAGAAAAAGTTGTCTCCAGCAAAAGTCTTATGGTATTTTCCTATAATTCTGATATTTAGATGCATGTATCGTAGTGAAACTGATTCAAGACACTTGACTTGGCATACAGATGAAATAATTATTGATGGAAAGTTTTGACATTCGGCAGATTCACCAACGTGGATGAAAATTGATAATGATTATCCTGAATTTAGAAAAGAAGCAAGAAACCTTCGCTTGACATTGTCTACTGATGGAATGAACCCACACGGTATTCAAAGTATCTCGCATAACACATGGCATGTGATTATTATAATTTATAACCTACCTCCGTGGCTATGTATGAAGCGTAAGTACATGATGTTATCTATGTTAATTTCTGGGCCTAAACAACTAGGGAATGACATATGCATATACTTGACACTCTTAATTTAAGATTTAAAGTTTTTATGGGAGAACGGTGTGGAGGTTTATGAAGGGTATAGGAAAGAAAGTTTCAACTTGAAGGCAATGTTGTTTGGAACAATTAATGATTTTCCAACATATGGAAATCTATCGTTACAACATTAAAGGTCAAAAAGTGTGTCTGTTTGTGAAGATGGAACCGATCGACACGGTTGAACCTTTGTCACAAGAATGTCTTTCTCGGTCATCGTAGATTCCTAAATTCTAATCATCACTACCGGGTGGAGAAAAGCATTCAATGGAGAGCGAATAAGGTAAAGCTCCAACAAAGTTGTGATCAAATTTTGAAAAGGTGAAAGATGTGAGTACTCGGTTTGGCAAGCCTTTTACACATACACTTGTCAAGTGGGTGGAAGAAGAGGTCCATTTTTTTTGAACTGTCATATTGGAAGTCGTTGTATGTAAGACATTTCCTCAATGTTATGCATATTAGGAAAAAAATGTATTTGACAGTATTATTGGTACGTTAGTCAATATACAAGGAAAGTCTAAAGATGGCCTTAAAGTAAGGGAGGACATGGTAAACATGGGAATGAGAACTGAATTGTTACCCGTGAATAAAGGAAGACGAACATATCTACCACCTCCTACTTACAATGTATCTAGAAAGGAGAAAAAAATATTGTGCAAGTTTCTAAGTGAAGTTAATGTTCCAGAAGGCTACTCATCAGATATTAGAAGACTTGTGTCCTTTGATATTGTATCTAGTCAAATTACCATATGCTGGAAAGTCATTGATTGTGCAAAATAACATTGCACACATCTTAAAATTTTCACCAGAATATGCATCATCAACGTCAACACCTTTATCCCACAAAAGGTTTAAATCCTCAACTAATGGATTTAGATAAGCATCTATGTCGTTTCCAGGTTGTATTGGTCCAGAAATCATCATACTTAACATTATATACTCGCGCTTCATGCTTAACTAAGGAGATAAGTTGTAAATTGTGAGAAGAACATGCTAGGTTTATCTGACCACCCACCTTTTGCCTTCAGTTTAAACAATTTTAACAATGCGGACAATCGTGTAAAACTGACGTACCCTTTATATAAAGGCGTATCTTTGTCTCTACATAAAGTATCATAAATATGGGTTTTCATATAAGACAATTCTCTATTACCATGAATCATATATTCTAGTCGATCATCCATACATTCATCATCTTCATACATTTGTGGAAAATTTTACCACGTACCCCTACATTTATTCTCATACCCCTACAATTTTGACATCTGGACGAAATTGCCCTTGAATAAATACTAATTATTTTATTTTTTTTACTTTTACCATTTTAACTTCTGAAAAAGGAGAGAGAAAAATAATTTTTTTACAAACCGGATAACATGGTAAGTGGGTTATCCGGTGTGTTTTTGAAAATTTTAACACACACCGGAAGTCACGTGTGTGGGTTATCTGTTTTGGGTTTTACACTCCGGAAGTCCCATCCCAGGGTTATCCGGTTTGGGTTTTACACTCCGGAAGTCTCATCCCAGGGTTATCCGGTTTGCTTCCTTTCATCCTCATAACCCACTGCTTGGGTTATCCGGGTTGTTGCTGCGTATTTCGTAAAAAATATGTGATTCTGGATGAGCCCAGAAAATATCCCTCACAACTTCTGAATCGTCTTTTTTCCTGCTCCAGTATACATAATCTGATTCCTCTACCAGCTTAAACAAATGTTGCATTTCTATTCTAGGCCCCATTATATCTTTCTGTATTTTACTCTTGTGCAGTTATCCGGTTTGTTAAATTTCTTTTTTGGATATTCCGTACGCTTTCAAAAAATAGTGGAAAAAAAAAATTCCATATAAAAATAAAAAAAATAAAAGGATAAAATTGGAATATTAAAAAAATTGTAGGGGTATCGGAATAAGTGTAGGGGTATAGGGTAAAATTTTCACATTTGTGACGTCACATTCAGATTATTATCCATACATTCATCATCTCCATGTTAAATAATTTTGACATATTCCATCACAACATAGGTGATAGTATATTTCTTTCTTCAACAATTTATTGATATTTCTGTAAATAACACAAGGACAGTAAAATATATCATTATTGTTGAAAACATTTAAAAACCTATAAAAGATAAAAGATATACAAAAAGAGAAATTAATATTTAAGAAATTCAAAATTTTATTTCTCATACATCAAATTTAATCTATCAATTTTCATTCAATTACGATGTATAATAAAATTTGAAATTTATATAAAAAGACTTACATAGAAAATTCCTCTTTGTTTTTTTTTGTATATTCTTCCTCAACTGGTTTTGTGCATTTACATGGGTTTAACTTGATAATGCTTTTGCGTAAATAGAAAAAGTAGCCACGTGCTATAGACACCGTTCATGTGGCATTATTAAAAAATATATTAAAATTGGCATTATTAATAAGGATATAATAAATATTCGCAAAAATATATTTATACTGAATAAATAAAATCTGTAAACTATCCATGAGGAATTGTCGGGTAAAATATACAGGTATAGTTGCAAATATACAGGTATAGTTGCAAATCTGTAAACTATCTATTTTAAACGAGATCTATCAAATATATCAAATCACTCGCAACTAATATTAAGGGTCTCTTTAAAATAGTTTAAGTTTTTAATTTTTAAAAACTAAAAAAATTTAAAATCAACATACAATTTATCTATTTCAATTTTTTTTATAAAAAAACTGAAAAATAGTGAACAGTTTTTAAAAATATAGTTATAAAATATTATATTCAGACAAATTTTTAATTTTTAAATTTTTAAAAATTAAAATAGAATTCTTTAAAAGTTTTTCACACAGATCCAAAGTGTTTTGGTTTTCAATAGTCATAATGATACCACCTTTGAAGAAATATTTGAAGTATAGCACATTAAATATGCAAATCCTAAAAAAAAAAAAAAATTTAACTCACCCTATGCATTTCTTGTTGCAAATCCATCAAAATATTTGACAAATTTCGATCAATCTTAATAAACAAGATTGTTATCACCACACAATAACAATGACAATGAAAGAAAATTAAGGAAGAAAAGAAAGAACTTTTTTCTGCAGAGTTTCTCTCTACCCACAAACTGTGGAAAACCTTTTATTCACTTTGTAACTGCAAAATTCTGTGAATGACTTTATTACAAAAAAATAGGGGTTACTCTCTCTATTTATAGATTTAGGTTAGCTAATGCCCAAAAATATAAAATAGCAACATACCTATTTTGGAGTTAAATCAAATTTATTCTATTTTAGATCTAAATCAAATCTATCTAAATCTAAAACAAATATGTGTGTAACAAACTGTTTTCACACTCCTAAAACAAATCAAATTAAATCTTTTCGACACAAGTAATTACTTTCAACACACCACCTAATTCATTGTGTCTAAGCTATCTATATTCATCATAACTTTTAGTCTTCTAAATACTTCGACATGCACACCCTTCGTTGTGATATCTGCAATCTAATTCTCGGTTCTACAGTGTTTCAAGTTTATCTTCCCATCAGCTACCTGCTCTCGAAGATAATCGAACCTCATTTCGATGTGTTTGCTTGATGTGTGTTATCGGGTTCTTCGCCAAGTTGATAGTATGTTGTCAATCTTCATGGTAATTGCTCCATGGTCTTTACCTGTAATCTCTTTGACCAAGTTCATCATCCAAGTTGCTTGACATTAGGGGTGTTCAAAACCAAACCAACCCAATAGAAAACCGTATATCAAACTAAACCAAACCGAAACCGCAAAAAAATCGCATTTGGTTTGGATTAGTTTGAGTCATTTTAACAAAACCGCATGGTTTGGTTGGTTCGATTTGTATTTTGTAAACCGAATCAAACCGCAATATGTTACAACCTAAATTTTATTTAACTCGCATCTAACCTAAACCTAAACTTATTACACATTAGCCTTATGATTACAAACAATTTTTCATCTTTCTGATTATGGTTTCAATTTCAATCTTCTTAAATATTTTCTATCATTATCACTTCGTCTTCACCACTTACATCTTGTCTCTTCTTTTTTAATCTCTTATATTGTTTCCTTTTCACCTTCTCATTTTTTATGCAATTTTTCTCTATTTCAATTTCGTTTTATCGCACATCTTTATCTCTAATCTCTCCTCTCTTATGTTCTTTGTTTTTCATCTTCATTAATCTCTCATCTCTTCTATTTTTTTGTTTCATTATAATATTTTTGATATTGTTTTATGCTATGATTTTATGTTTATTATTTCACTGTTGTCTAATCTAACTTTTACATATTAAATGGGAAGTTATTGTCCAAATATGATTAGTTTTGTTATTATTTAGTAGTGTATGAATGATCAAATACAATGTTATGTTGTCATCTATATGTGTATGTATGATTCAACAAATTATTTGTAAAAACCGAAAAACCGCACGAACAAAACCGCTTTGGTTTGGTTTGGTTTTTTTTTCTAAAAGTCAACCGAACCAAACCAAACCGCACACCTTTTTCTCTCGCAGTTCAGATGATTTTTTTGCGTCAAAACCGTCCAAACCGCACCGCGAACACCCCTACTTGACATACACAAAAAAAACTATGTATTCTACTTCGCATGATGATAATGCCACAACTGATTCCTTTCTCGAACTCCAAGCAACTGGCGCACCAGCTAACATAAACATATATCCTATTGTGAATTTTCGATCCTCAACATCACTACACCAGCTCGAATCTGTGTATCCCACTAACTTGCATTCTTTTCCTTTATGAGTTGCTGTAAATAAAATGTCATAGTCCAGAGTTCCTTTCAAATACCTCAATATCCTCTTTGTCGCTGCTAGGTGTGATACCTTTGGCTTTTGCATGAATCTACTTACCATACCCACATTGTATGCTAAGTTAGGCCTCGTATGACAAAAGTATCTTAAGGACCCAATAAGTCTTCTATATTGGGTTGGGTCGACATCATCTTCTTCTGAGTCTTTCGATAGTTGCAGTTTTTGTTATGCATGTTGAAACACCCGGCCAAAAAATCAAAGGATATAACTATATATCAATGAAGTCGCCATCAACGTTTTTATCCCTCCAAGAGGAAAGGTAAACATCGAGTAAACCTAAAGCGAAATCACGGTCTTGCGACCGAGAGATCGAGTAAGGAAGTGCATTACGCGAGAAGGATTAGCACCCCACACGCCGAGTACTCTCGCTATCCGCTTTTACTTTCTATCTAATGGGTGTAAAGGTCTATCTATATCTATATATGGTACAATGCATGCAAAAGAATAAGAAAAGGAATAAAGAGAATAAAGGAAAGCAAACACGGGAAAAGAAGGAAATATTTACAAAGGTTGCTCGATCTAGCCCATGACAGGATGACTACGTATTCCCTCGTGCAATGGAATGTCGAGCGCCGTAGTTCGCTCACTTGTTTTGATTGGTTTGTATTTTTAGATTAGCATACGAAACAACAAACGATGACGAAGCACCTCCATGATGACGAAACATCACTACAGACGGGATGGCGAAACATCAAGAGTGGGATGATGAAACATTAGCAAAAGGGATGAGACATCAAAGGATGAGATGGCGAAACATCAACGGACGATGAAGCATCAACGATGCAGGATGACGAAACAACCTAGACTAATTGGTTTGTATCTTTTACTTTGAAAAAGTTTGATTATTAGAGTGTTTTAATGCATTTGACAAAACAAGATTTTAGTTTTAAGAATGCAAAAGGATAAAGGTAAAATGGCTAAGGAAACTAACCTACTTCTAAATCCTAATGTTATCATGCAAAGTTGATCCTAGGTAAAGGGTATAAACAAGGGAAGATTTACCTAAAGTTATCATGCATGGATGCCTAACTTAATGTCTAAACTCGAAAACTAACTTAATCGAGAAAACCTAAGGAACCTATAAAATCAATCATCTTGGTTGGGAAACCAAGTGGGAATAGAGGAGAACCAAGTGAAGTGCTTTGGCAAAAGCACAAGCCAACACTAACAAGTGCTTAAAAGGAAAGAAGAAGAAAGAAGAAGAAAATGCAATGAAATTCGAATGAACTATGCTCATGCAAAGTTTCATGTGAAGTGAGGTCAGTAGACACAACATTCATTTTACAAATTCACACAAACCTTTAACAAACATCAAACATCATAATAAACACCCACAAACAAGTTAATTCACAAACTAGGTCGAAACTAATCCTAAAAGCATGCAAAGAGTTAATGGTGCGGCGGTGGGCTTAGATGAAGTTAATAGACAATTAAAGAATAAAATGACATACAAGTCAGTAGTTAATCATGTTAATGCTCATTTACATCATGCAAAATAAACCATAAAGATTCAATGGCAAAAATCTACTAAAAGTGCGCAAACATGCAACAAACGCGTGTAGTGGAGTACATCTAAGTGTGTGAGGTTTATGTCATGAGAAGAAGGTGTCAAGATGAAGAGATTACAGTACCAACATCACATGAATGAATTAATGATAAAATCATAAAATAAATGTCATGAAGATGCAATTACAACATTGGTGCGAAAACTAGTTGAAATGTTCAACCTAAGAGGTGTTTACGAATCTAAAGAAGCCATGGAAAGGAAAAGATGAAGAGAAATGAGTCAAGTAATATTAAAATACACAAGTTACATTAGCAAACATGTTATTTCATCAATAAAAACATTCAAAAATTCATACAAAGAATTCAAAAGCAAGACACTAAAGAGAAATGCATTCGATTCGTGCAAGTGTGAGTGGACATGTGCATGTATGTGTGTGTGTGTGTGTGTTTGTGCATACATGTGCTAAGCGTCAAATGATGTTGGGATCAAAGATGATATGTGATGGAAACTAATTCAAATTACACATTATCAAGTCATGAGATTCTTCAAATTGTACACATGCATCATCTACATAAGAACTAGTTAATGATTTGACCTAGAATGCAACTAGAGATGGAATGAAGCATGGTTGATGCATGAATGCAAATGGATGAAACTCATAATATAATGGGACATGGATGGAAGTAACTAACATGGTAAGGATGCATGATCATCATGTACATGTTCATCATTTACAATACACAAACAAAAGCAACTAGGAAAAGTTTAAACATGCATCTAGAAGTGTGTGGTGAAATGTGCTTGAATGAATGTGTCCTAACATGCTTGTGTCAAGTGTTGTGGACAAATGAGATGGATGATGAGGATATATTATGCTCACATAAACACAAAACATTTAACAAATCACACTTCACAACCAATCCTAATGCCAAGATTAATAGTGGAGAGGGATGACTCTAAACCCTAGAATTAATTGTGAATGAACAAACAAGTGAATGAGTCAATCATGGTGGAAAGGCGAGATAAGAATGTAATGTAACACACAAGGTCAGTAGCTTAAGACCTATGTAGACTATAAACAAAAGCAATTCAAACAAAATTAAAAAGCTCACACACACAAGTTCATGGGATTAAGGTTCGAAAACATCTAAACTAGTTAAACATTACACTTAAGAAAAATTTAAACAAAGTGGTTTTAATTGGAAAATTAAAACCATGTGTGACTTGTGTCATAAGTTTAACTCAAGATATGATTCATGAGCAACCAAATGTAGAAGATGAAGCTTCCATACACAAGCAAATCACCTATTTAATGAACAAAATCATCCAAAGCAAGATACCACCTATCTTAGATCAAATATCATTGATTAAGATTTGTAGGAAGGAAAAGATGTCTTGTATGTCATGGGGTGATAATAGAACCCTCACAAGATGCTTGTCATGAGTTCAAGGTAATGTCAATTGAAGTGACATGCCTCAAAAATCATGAACCTATAATCCCTCAAGGTATGTTTCAACCAAACAATAGAAAAAGAGGAAAGAAAATCTAGCTCTTCTAGGTCATCATGATGACATTGCAATTGAGTGTAAGTCAATGAATCAAAGAGCATTGGGTTATTGATCACATAATGTACAAGGTCAGAATTGCAAAGATCCATTGGGAATTAGATTGCTAAAACCATGCATGATGCGTACAATACAAGTGGTAGAACCATAAGCAAAAGTTGGTAACATTCTAATCAACAAAAGTTGCATGAGTTTGAGAAAATTAGGGGCTTAGATGAATCAATCATATTGGAATCAAGGCCCTAGATATGCTATGAGGATGAAATAAGGGAGTGAGAAGTAAATTCTTAAAGAATTGCATGCATACCTCACCTTACAATCCATGCACAAGGATGCAACAAATGATATGAAGATCAAACCTCTAACTAAATATCAAAGTGATCCTTTGAGGTCAAATGTCTCTCAAGTCTTAGAAGACCATCCTTGAGGTTATCATTCCCCCTAAACATCAAGAACCAAGACATTAGCAAAAGAAGGTCTTAAGAACCATAGAAGAATTTATGCTCAAGGTATACACTTAGTGACTAACATAGGATCTTAAATGAATGAAAACATGTCACATATCACTTAGAGCACTCAAATGATCATTACATACCCTATGTTTGGCCTTAAATCATATCCACAAGCTTCACATTTGAAGTTGGATCCAATTACACTAGGCAAAGGTATGTTCACTTTTGAAATTCCACAAAAATAGGAAAATGGAAGATAAAATTCAAGTAAAAATGAAATAAGGGGCTCAAATCCCTTACAAGTCAGGTACATATCCTTGCCCAAGTTGAAAATCCATGGAATGATCAAAACATAATTAAAAAAACTCAATACTATCAATATTCATGCTCATATGACCACATAACAAGAAAAATTAATATAAATTGCAAAAATCAGAAATAAAAACCTATAAAGATGGGAAATAGTGACTCAACATCCTAAACATGATTAAAAATATTTTTGGCATTTTTAATTTTTAAGAAAAATGGTAAAAACAAATAAAAATGCAAAAGGGATAATGCAAACCATGTAGTTAATGCAAAAATTGGCTTAATCATACAAAAATGACAAAATTGCAAAATAAAAATCAGAAATACATGAAGTATGATTTAAATGAGCTAGAATATTTTTTATTCATTTTTTACATGCATGAAAGTATTTTTAAATAATTTAAATATGCATGAAATGCAATATAATGCATGAAATTGTTAAAAAATGGAAACAAATGCAAGAATTCTGAAATAAAATTCAAAAATGCATGAGATATGATTTAAATGGACTAAGATATTTTTTGTGTATTTTTTATATGCATGGGAATATATTTTAATGATTTAAATATGCATGAAATGCAATATAATGCATGAATTTATTTAATTATGCAAAGATGGAAAAATTATCAAATAAAATTCAGAAACTCAAAATTAATATTATGAAAGATTCAAAATATTTTTGTGGAATTTTTTTAACATTGGAAAATATTTTTTAGGGATTTTTCAATTGAAATGCAATTAATTAAAGTCAGAATTTATTTAAATGGTCAAAACATTTTAAAAAAATTGGAAAAATATTCCACAAAATAATTAAAATCCTTTTTAGCCTATGATATTTTTTAAAGAATTTTTGGATGCAAAATTAAGTGATGCAAAATGCTAATTATGAAATAATAAAAATGAAAATTCAAAAATGCATGAGCCAATCAGATCGTGCCAACACATCGTCCCCTACCTCCAGCATGCCCTAAACCACGCGTTTTTCCAGTTTCATGCAAGCAGATTCAAGCAATCGTATCTCACTCAATTCTCAACCAAATTAAATGATACATGGCAAGCTACAACACACAACTTGTAAAACATCAAAAGATTCATCACACATCAAGAAATCTGAGTGAGAAAACCAAGAAAATCATCCAAAATCTAGATTTTCATAATTTCATGCTATGCAATATGCTTCACAAACAACTGAAATTATACATCAAACCTAGTGTTTGGCCAGCTAACCACGCATACAAATCATCAAATTCATCAAATGCAAGCTAGAAATCCAGATTTGAAGTTTGAATCTTACCTCTTGATTTTGAAAAAAATCCAAATATGCCTCTGGATTTGAAGAAAAAACACCACAATCTTGCTCTTAGATCTTCAATAGAGCTCAAATGATGAAGGAAATCCACTTTAAAACCGATTTGCAACAACTTCCATGTGAGAAAATTTGAGAAAATGCAGAGGGATTTGGATCTGGAAAAACGAGAGAGAGGAAGCTTCTTGGGTCAGGTATGACCTCCTACTTATAATGTGTGAGAAATAGAGAGGGTAGCTTGGTCCTTTTGCTCCAAAAATCCGTTAGTGCAAAAAATCATAAAAAATGGCATCTTGGATATGGCTTGCGTTTTGTGCACATTCTTGCTTGCTTGCTTGCGTTTTGGTGAGCTGGATCATTAGTGGAGGCTTGGCTCACGTGATAGAATCCTCAAGCTTGCCAAAAATGATAAAAATCAAAAAGTGCATGAAATGTGTGTGAGCAAAATGTGCTCCAATGTGTTTAGCTTTTTATGGCAAGAAATACATGCTAGCTGGCTGCTTCGATCCCTGGCTTGCTGGCTTAAATCAAACTTGCAAAATAACTTGAGAAATGCACCAAAATACAACTATCCAAAAATCAGCTTTGTGTCACCTTTTTCTTCTTCAAATTTCTCACAAATGGCTCGTGCATGCTTTGGCCTCTTGATACACATCAATAGTTCATAGCATGAGGATCAAAACAAGCTTTGGTTCACTCAAAATAGAGCAAAAATGAGTAAGATATGATTCTTCAAAGTCATGCACAAACAAGGCAAAATCAAGGCAGCCACGCGCGCGTTCTGGCTTGCATGGGCATGCATGAATTCAATTTCATGGACTCAACTTGTGAGCCTTGTATCTTCATCAATTTTGAACCAAATGATATGATTCAAAGTTCCATTTAAAGCTCTCATGGCATACTTCAAAATGCACGAAGTGATTTTTAAAAATTCCATTCCAATCAAAAGATATAAACTTAAACATTATGCCCACCACCTGTTTGTGAAAATTCCTCAAAGAGATGCCCAGAAAATGCCCAGAAACATGCAAGCTTGCCCAGCCTTGGTCAAATCTTGTGCACAAAACTTCTAACTCAAATATCTCTCCAATGGTGCATTTTTGAGAAATTTTACACATTGACAATCTTGTAGGATTTTTTTCAAGCTTTCCAGAAATGTATGGCATACAATCATTGGATAAAAATTGAGAAAGTTATGATGTGTCAAAGTTCCATAGGGTAGACACTTAGAAAAAAATTCAAACTTCAAATAACTTCAAGAACAAGTTAACTCCAATTTCTTCAATTTCCTTGATTCAATGATGAATTTTGTCATAAAAAATGAAAATGTGATATTTGAATTGATGGTTGACCAAAAGTCCACTTGGTCAACTCCTGATTTTGACTGATTTTGACCAAAATGACCATTTTGCCCCTTGTGATCAATTGACTTGCTTCTACTCCAAATTGAGCCTCAATATTTCACTCATAGATGTCCAACAACATATAGAGACAAATGAAATCAAGTTTGAGTGAAAAATATGAAGAAATCCTGACTTTACTCAAAACCCTAATTTTACTCCACGTGCTAGGAGGTAAGCAATCAAGCTCCAAAACATCAAATCTTCTGAATGTGCTGAGCATTTCTTTGAACCATGATAACTCATATGATAATAAGAAGATAATGCTCCAAGAAAATGACTCAATCCAAGCTTCAAACTCCACAGAGGACCAAAACCCTAATTTCGTCAGATGAGTGCCACATATGAATTTCCCACCAAATCTCTTCAAAACTTCAATTCCTGTGGGATCAATGAGACAAATGGAATATCTTGAGGCATAATACATCATGGTGACTTGAAAGATCCACAGATATGGCAACTTGAGATTCCCTCAGGAGGGCATGCTAACACAATCAACCTCCTCAGCTTGTAGAGGTCTTGAGAACCCAAAGAGCTTGGATCCTATCATGAAATATGAATGCAATGCAATATGATGTTTACGATGAATCATAAGCCTAAATCAAGAGGGTAACTTTTGGGGTGCAACACATGTGTCGAAGTCGAATTTCATTCTTTCATCTAAAATCTCTTGAGAATTTCTCCTGCATATCTTCTTTGATGCATCATCAAACCTCTACTAGTATTTTAGAATTTGATGCCAAATAAATATGAAATATCACCTAGATCAGACATTTCGATTTCCTTGCTGAGATCTCCTTTGAAGTCTTCGATCTCCTTCTTGCAGCTACCTTTTATTAACAAGTCATCGACATAGAGACATCGTATAAGTAATTCACTATTGCTTCTTCTTACATATACTCCATGTTCAGTTGTGCACTTTACAAATTCCTTCTCCCTTAGAAAATAATCAATCTTCTTATTCAAAGCTCTTGGAGTTTGTTTCAATCCATACAGGGCTTTATGAAGCCTGTACACTTTTCTCTCTTCGTTATATTTCACAAATTCAACTGGTTGCATAACATAAACTTCTTCGTATAAGGGTCCATTCAGAAATGCACACTTCACGTCCATCTGAGATATGTGTCAACTATTTATTTCTGCTAAACCAACAACCAACCTGATTGTTACGATTCTAGCCACAGGTGCAAAAACTTCATCGAAGTCAATTCCTTCTTTCTGGAGAAATCCTTTCGCCACGAGCCTTGATTTGTGTCGAGTTACTTCCCCTTTGGGATTCATCTTCACTTTGTATACCCCACTTGATATCAATTTCCTTCTTGCCTTGAGGCAATTCGACAAGTGACAAAGTGTTGTGGTCTTCGATGGACTTCACTTCTTCGTTCATTTCTTTCACCCACTTCGAATATTTGAATGCTTCAACTGCATTGACAGGTTTGACATCTGCATAGAAAGCATAATGTACCAGCTCACCTTCATTATCAACAGCATCATCTGATGTAACCATACAATCTTGCAATCTTGTAGACATGTGTCTTGTTCTCTGAGGTCTGCTTGTACTTGTACTTGGTTGATCTATAAATGATGGTTCCTCTTGTCGAACTTCTCTTTTGACTTGAGTTTCTAGGTCTTCGAATAAAATTCTCACTAAATCTTTCTTGACATTTTGAGTCTAAACCCATTATTTTAGGTCATCCATGAGCACGTCCCTAATGATCACAATCTGCTTGTTCACTAGGTCGAACAACTTGTAACCTCCTTCTGTATGACAACCACCTATAATCATTTGACTCGAATTGTCATCAAGTTTTCTTCTCAAATGAACTGGTACATGTCTATGTGCAATAGATACAAATACCTTTAGATGACTCAAGTTAGGCTTTACACCATACCAACATTCTTCTGGAGTAATTCCTTATACATTCTTCGTTGGACATCTTTTCAAAATATATGTTACAGTAGACACAGCGTCACCCTAGAACATTTTAGGTAAATTCTTGTCTTTCAACATACTTCGAACCATATTCATGATGGTTCGATTCTTCCTTTCTGCAGTCTCATATTGTTGTGGAGTGTAGGGTGGCACCACCTCATGCATAATCCCTTTTTTTCACATAACTTGTCGAAGTCTTTCGACACATACTCTCCACCACCATCAGTTCTTAAAAGTTTGAGCTTTTAGACACTTTATCTTTCGACCATAGACTTAAACTTGGAAAATACTTTGATCACTTCATTTTTCTTCTTGATCAGGTAACTCCACAGTTTTCTACTAAAATCATCTATAAATGTGACAAAGTATTTATTACCTCCAAACAAATCCACCTAGATTGGTCAAAATGCATCAGAGTTTATGACTTTGAGAATAACCTTCTACTTGCTTCTAGCATCCTTGCCGAATTTATTCTTGTGTTGCTTCGTTTGAGCACATTCTTCACGAACTTCATTTGGAATATAAATTTCTGGAAATCCTGAAACCATATTCCTCCTCTTTAAATCTCTGATGTCTCTAAAGTTTAGATGGCCTAGTCGTTAATGCCATATCCATTTGTCTCTGCTAGCTGCAGTCGAAAGACACTGATGCCCCATCACATTAAGTTCGACCTTGAAGGTTTTATTCTGAGACATAGAGGCCTTCAAGATTAATCTTTCATTCGCGTTGACGACTCTCATCATCGTGTCTTCGGCTGTGACTTTGTAGTTCTTTTCGACCAACTGTCCTATGCTAAGAAAGTTACTCTTCATGCCTGGAATGTATAACACATTCAAAATTATTGACCTTTTGCCATCTTTCCTCATAATCAAAACATCTCCAATATCTTCAGCTTCTAGAGTATTGTCATTAGCAAATTTCACCATATTCTTCATTGAAGGCTTTAGATTGACAAACCAATCTTTCCTTCCAGACATGTGTGAAGAACATCCTGAATCCAAGTATCATTGATCCTTGAATTTTTATTCATCTCTTGTTGTGATGATCAACAACATCTCTTCTTCTTCATACTTTTCAAACTTTGCATCACTTTCTTGATTTTTTCTCTTCTCTGGACAATCACTCGAATAATGACCATAATTCTGACAATTGTAACATTGAATGTGACTCTTGTCAGGCTTTCGATAACCACCTCTTCCTCTACCTCCAACACCACCTCTTTGGTTGCCTTGGTATTGTGGTCTTCTTTGATTTGACACGTTTTCTTCATTCTAATTTCTAGAATACGATATTTTTAATAATAGTCTATGGATTAGACGAACGAATATTGTTTTTTTTTTCATTTAAGGATTCGTCCATGGATTGGACGACTCGATGTAAGGGTATATAAAATATATTAAAACAATAAAATATATAAAATATAATATTTTAATATTAAAAAATAAAAACAAAAAAACAACACAACACCATATCGTCCGATTCATGAACAAACCTTTGAAAAAAAAAAGCACACAATACCCATTCGTTTAACCCATAGATGAAACGTTACTAAAAGTATGACATTCTGAAAAAATAATTTTTAAAATGTGAGATTATGGTAATTTTGAGTTCAAAAGATGATAGAGTGGTAAAAGTCAGATTAAACGCTCTAAGAATTCAATAACTTTGCTAATGGACAGAAAAAACTATAATCACTTATCCTAATGAGATTGCAAATCATGCAGTCACCTATTTCTCTAACAATTTTTGTTTTGCAGCTACAACACCAACTAGGCTTGGTGTCTTGACAACTAAGAAACAGATGACACTCTTTTATTGAATCTATAGCTAATACGTGACTTTTTCTAATATATGACACACATCTACTTCCTTTACAATTTTTTATTTCATACCTTTGAATATTGGACAAGGTTATGTAAAAACAATAAGCTAGAATTGCTTTTTTTAGATTTATTTTCTTTTGAGTTGGTAATGGCCAGGATCAATGTAAAAAAGAATAGACTAGATTGCTTTTATTTATTTATTTTTAGATTTAGTTTCTTTTGGGTTGGCATTAGCCAGAATTAATGTAAAAAAATAGACTAGGATTGTTTTATTTTAGATTTATTTATCTTCTTTTTCAATATATTTATGCTTATTTAGTAGAAAACACAAAAAACAAAAAATAATAATAAATAAAAGTAAGTTCACTTTTTTTTTCTTATGAGAAAATAAATTAATAAATAAAATCAAATTCACTTTTTTTTCTTATGAGAAAATAAATTAATGAAAATTTATTGAAAAGATACTAGCTACGTTTCCTCAAAAGAAAGAGTTACATTTTTCTTAAATGCTATAAAAAAAAGTTAACTAATAAAAGCTATTAAATGAATTGGATTCCATGATTGACTAAATTGATTAAGTTCTACTTCAATTCTTTGTAAAGCCGGTTTAAGATTATCTACCAAATAAGTAAAGGGAAATAATATTGATCATGCAAACTGTGGTACCTCACATGGTCCCAAAATTTACACGGTGAAATCAGAATCAAAAGTTTTTTTTGGTTACAAGTCAAACTCAAATTTAATTTATCCTTTGTCTTTTGTCAACAAATGACTTTAACATACACTTTATTAGACTATATTATGCATTATACATTTTCTTTCCACAAAAAAGACTTCGTCAAAGATTGAAACGAGAGATATGGCAAAGAATCCACATTGAGTTCTGAGAAAATGTGGCATTTCAACAAAATAAAATTGAGTCTAGTTGCATTTTCTATCTTTTTGGTGTTATTTAGCATTGATTCATTTAAGGGTTTTAAGTGGGTGTCAAAATTGAATTACCAAAGGTTTCACAAGAAACATTTAGGATCAAACCTTTCATCATACAAGGTATCAACAATAATCTTATGCATGCAATTTTGGTTTTGTGCACCTATAGTTTAAGGTTGTTTAAGGTTGGATTGATGTTTTTGTTTTTGTACCATGTAGGATGAGGGAAGACACAAGACAATGTTCTATAATGGAAAATTGCACAAGTTGTCTACAAGAATGTCAATACAAGAAGATGAAAATTTGGAGAAAGTTGAAGCAAGTCTTGCAAAAGCAAGAGGTTTGATAAAACAAGCCTTATTGAGAACCAATGAAGTTGTGCCTATTGAGGATTCTCATGATTATGTTCCTCAAGGAGACATTTATAGAAATGCTTTTGCTTTTCATAGGTATGATTTTATGAACAATATCAAAGACTTCAACTTTGGTTTTTTTTTTCAAACTTCAAATTTTTTCATTGTTATAGGAGTTACCATTTAATGGAGAAGCTATTTAGAATCTATGTGTATGAAGAAGGTGAGCCTCCTCTTTTTCATTATGGTCCTTGCAAGAATATATATTCAATGGAAGGAATATTCATCAACTTATTGGAAAGTAATACTGTGTTCAAAACTCAGAATCCAAATGAAGCTCATGTTTTCTTTCTACCGTTCAGCGTTGTTATGATCATTCAACATCTCTTTCATCCGGTTATTCGCGATAAAGCTGTTTTGGGAAGAACTATTGGTGATTATGTTGATATCATATCACATAAATATGCTTATTGGAATCGAAGTTATGGAGCTGATCATTTCATGCTTTCTTGTCACGATTGGGTAATTTCGCTTCAGTCGCCAATTACACGCAAACACGTTTTCAGCGCAACCGTGTTTGTGTTTGTTAGACTGATATTTACTGTTTTGCGCAGGGGCCAAGAGCGACATGGTATGTTAAGGAATTGTATTTCGTTGCAATTCGAGTACTATGCAACGCGAATATCTCGGAGCATTTCAATCCAAAGAAAGACGCGTCGTTTCCTGAAATCAACTTATTGGGAGAAACAAAAGGTTTACTTGGCGGCTATCCGTTGTGGAACAGAACAGTTTTGGCTTTCTTTGCAGGAGGAATGCATGGTAAAATCAGACCAATGATTTTCCAGCATTGGGAGAACAAAGACAAAGATGTTTTAGTTTATGAAAAGCTTCCAGAGAATGTTTCATATCATGAAACAATGAAGAAGAGTAAATACTGTATTTGTCCAAGTGGTTATGAAGTGGCTAGTCCAAGAATTGTTGAGGCAATTTATGCAGAATGTGTGCCTATAATAATATCACAACAATATGTTCTTCCTTTTAGTGATGTTCTAAATTGGGATTCTTTTTCTGTTCAGATTGAAGTTAGTGAAATTCCTAAGCTTAAGGAGATTTTGTTGGGTATATCTGATGAGAAATATATGAGATTGTATGAGGGTGTTAGGAAAGTGCAAAGACATTTTGTAGTGAATAATCCTCCTAAGAGATATGATGTATTTCATATGATTATTCATTCCATATGGCTTAGGAGATTGAATGTACTTTTGAAATAAATAAAAATGTTCACTACTGGCATTTCAAAATTCGGTTTCGCAATTTAAGGTCTGAGTTGATATTTGATATTCCGAAGTCGATGCAGAAAGTTTTGTCACTATGAAAGTAGAAGACTTTCACTGGCTTCATTAAATTAAGGTTTAAAATACATATTCAAAAACACGTGTATTCCCGACAAAAAGTATTCTCCTATTGGTGTTACTCTGACTAAGCTTTGCACCGGTTGGCATGGTAGTCACATCCTTCATATACTTCTAAACCAGATTGACCTAACTGAGACTCTTCAAAGCAAGCGCAGCGCTTACTCATCTTCCCAGTCAAAGCAATTTCTAACGGTCTCTGAACCAACCTCGGGTAGCCAACATCACACCATACCTGACCAAAACATGCAAACCTGTGTCAAAAACTGCATTTACGAAGGTAGTTTGAACTGATAATTATTTTAGTTTCGACTGTGTATACCTGACCGCCCTCGTCTTGACTCCAACTTGAACTGCATGAAGGTTGTTTAGCCTCTTCGATTTTCTGTTTTTCTAGAAGCTGAGCACCTCTCGCAGCCTTTGCTTCAACGCCTTTCAAATATTTTGTAGCATTCCCTTGGCTATCATAGTATCGACCAACTAACTTACCAACATACCTACAAATCCATAGATAATCACTACAAATCTACCAGAGATATATAAATCTGAATATTAGAAAAAGGGAACTGATTCAGCTAACATCAAATTAATCTTAAAAAACTAGCCTAATCAAAATGCATCAATTCAATTATACAAAATAACAAAATTGATTAAAAGTTAATACAACAGAAGAGTCCATATTTCAGACTATCCTATCAGACTGGCAGACAACTATGGACAACGCAACGCCAGCACTCTCCGAGGTGCCAAAAATTTAATAGATAGAGACATAATGCTGCAGAAGCAAATGTGGAACAGACACGTACGCAAGTGATTAATGTAACATAAGAAGGTACGCTATTACTCTATCCTTCCAAAGCAAGCATAAGTTTAATCAGATACTTAATAGTTAAAACGAAGTAACAAATTGAAGGAAATATGACTCACGTGTAAGATCTGAAGTAGAAATCTCTCCAGTCAACAACACTCTTAACCTGCACATAGTTTAATTTGCGGTAAGGTTTACATCTATATTTGAAATTAGTTCGGAAAAAGAAGTGAAAGTATAAATTCAAGAAAAGAAGAACATGATAGCAAGAAACTGACACTTCTACACAAATACTCTAAGGTGGTGAAGCCAAGAGAGTCTGGTTAGTTAAATTTTTAAAAGACTAGATTTGTAATGAAATGAATATTTTCATCAGAAATCTTGATGTAGTGGTGAAGCATCAAATATTCCAAAAATGAGTAAACAAGAATTACAACCTCAGTACTAGATAGATTGCGCAAAGAATCGGTGAGGCCATCTCCTACATGATGAGTAAAAATGTATATTAAGAATTAAGACGCAGGCATGATCATCAAGCACTCTATTTAAAAAACTATTTGACCTGTGAAATTTCCAGAGACAAATGCGCGAGAAGCGTCCCTAAAATGATGATGATAAAAAAACATGAGTTTAAATTGATATATTTCATATGAATCGAAAGAGTAGAAAGGATGAAAGGATATGAGAAGATGCCTTCCAGCAAAGTGATTGTAGCCTCCTCCTGAACCATAATGTGATTTTCCCTTGGTTACATCAAAAACAGATCTATAATGAAAGATATATAAACAGATATTAGAGTCTGTAATTGTGAATAAGCCAAATTGGAAATCAGAAAAGAGAGGAAGAGAGAAATACCCAAGAATTCCTAAAAGGATTGGTAGCCCTTGATCAGTTCCATTGAACAATGAAAGCTCTTCTGTACTGAACAATCTCTACATAGAATGTAAAGTCAAAATCATTGACTTAACATGTAACTGTAATTTAAAATAAAAAAATAAAAAAACAATGAATGGTAGTGACCTGTGAGTGTGAAGTTGTGGGAAGTTTGATGGAGAATCTGAGAAAGAGAGCGATGAAGAGAACGAGAAGTGCGAATCCGGAAATAGGAGAGGTGGCTATTGTCTTTAACCACATCGCTGTTTTTTCAATTCACAAAGATTCTGAGACAGACACATACATACACTCCAACGGCTTTAACTTATGATTTAGTTCAGCTTCTTGTTTCTTTCCAACAACTTTTACTTTTTATGTTTTGTTTCACCAACACTTTTTAAGGTTAAATGTAGTTTTGAAGCTCAATTATTTTTGTTAAGAATTGGGAGGGGCGGCGATGACCTAACCGTTTTGAAGCTCAATTCTTTAGATATTAAGTAAGATATCATACATTTATTCAAAACATAAATGAAATATGAGTAATATCTTAACCGGAAATATATACATTAAAATAAATATTATTTTATTTATTTAAATAATAAAATAACAAAATTTGTTTAGAATTAAAAAATATATATAATTTAAAATAAATTTTGTTATAAATAAATATTAAAATTTATTTAAATATATTATTTTTAATATTTATAAATATATTTCTAGTATCAATCCATTACAAATAAATGAATATAAACTCTCATCAATATTTTTGCACATTTTTTCACTTACCTATTATATAAGGGTAAAACAATAATCAATTAATTAGTATATTAAATCTATGTGGCATTTTCAAAATACTAATCTCGTCTTTTAACCAATCAATATAATTTTTACGGGATTAATTTATCCAAAATCAATTAAAATTTATGTGTTTCTATATATTCGATATAATTATATTTTAAATATTCATCAATAAAAATGTAATATTTTAAATAAGAACCATATAATTTTATTTAAATAAAAAAGAGTACAATTTGTTTAAAGTTCAGAAAAAATATATTTTTTTAATTTAAAAATAAATATTATAAATATAAAACTTTATTTTTAAATAAAGAATATATATATTTTCTGAATTTTAAGCAAATTTTACTATTTTTTAAATATTATACTTTTATTGATGAATATTAAAAAATAATATAATAAATCAATTAATTAATTAATAAAAATCATGTGATTTTATTTTAATAATATTTCTTATAGATATGTGATTTTAAATATTTCTTAATAATAAATTGATTTTTATATTATTTTAGTAACAAATTGTTTTGATATATAACCTCCGCTTTTTATTAAAATTCTTTTTAAACTTTTCACACATATTAAAAAAAAAAAATTCTTATTTAAAACATTATATTTTTATTAATGAATATTAAAAAATAATATAACAAATCAATTTATTAATAAAACTTACTTGATTTTATTTTAGTAATATTTCTTACAGATGATTCTAAATATTTCTTAATAACAAATTATTTTTTTATATTTTTTCAGTAACAAATTACTTTGTTATATTATTTTAGTAATATATAAAACATCGTGTGATAGTAGAAGAGTTAACTAATGAACAATTACATTGAATCCCAAATTATCAACAATAATTCATCGATAACTAATATTTATTTATAATTGATCATATTATAATTAATTAATAATTAATTATTTCAATCTATATTTTAATTAATTAAATAATTAATGTAAATAATATCCCCACATTTGAATGGAACTATCCTACTACCAAACCATTTTTTCATCGGAGTTAAGTAAGAAAACACTATAAATATTTGACAACATGCTTTCCAATATCTCTAATTTAATAAGGAAATTCACATTCTAAAAATTATAAATGAGAATGTGTTTGTCTGGGGTATTAGAATTATATTCTCGAGATGGGTGGAAAGCAATAGGTTTATGTTAGTTTGAATTTGTTTAAAATTATTTATTGGTAAATGTTATTCTAAAAAATGGTGGAAAGCAATAAATTATTATGTTAGTTTGAAGTTTTTTAAAATTATTTTTATAGATGAATTTTATTCTAAAAAATGTTTTTTACGTATACTTATTCTTGTAGTTAAGGGATGAAAATGTAAAAATTTATGGAAATAAATTCAGCTAGAACTAACTTTTTTACTTTTATTCACAATTTATTATTATTTTTATTTTTTATAATTTTTAAATTATATAAATTTATAAAAAAAATTTAAAAAAATTTATTTTTATCCAAACATAAATTAAAATATTATTTCTAACAATAATATTTGGATCATTAAAATACGGTAGATGAATTGAACCAATCTACTAGCTTATTTTTCATTTGATAGATAGATTGGATGAATTTTTTAATGAATGAATTTAATGAATTTTGTTTTAATGAATTCAATTAGCATACTTAAATAATAATCTAAAAAATATGAGTAAAATGAATGTAAGAAATAAGTAGGGGTGTTCGTGGTGCGATTTGGGCAGTTTTGACGCAAAAAATCATACGCAAAAAATCATCCGAACCGCGAGAGAAAAAGGCATGCAGTTTGGTTTGGTTCGGTTGACTTTTCGAAGAAAAAAAAACTCAAACCAATGCGGTTTGGTTTGGTGCGGTTGATTCGGTTTTTTACAAATAATTTGTTGAATCATACATTCACATATATATGACAACATAATTTTGTTTGTAGTCATTGATACATGATACACTACTAAATTATAACAAAAAAATTAATAATATTTGGACAATAACTTCTCATTTAATATGTAAAAGTTAGATTGGAAAAAAGTGAAATAATAAACATAAAATAATAGCATAAAATAATTAAAAAATATTATAATAAAACAAAACAAAAAAAAAGAAATGAGAAATTAGTGAAGATGAAAAAGAAAGAATATAAGAGATGAGAGATTAGAGATAAAAATGTGTAATAAAATGAAATTGAAAGAGAGAAAAATTGCATAAAAAATAAGAACGTGAAAATGAAACAATATAAGAGAATAGATATTAGAGAAGAAGAGGAAATATGTAAGTGGTGAAGATGAATTGATAGCGTTGGGAGATATTTAAGAAGATTGAAACTGAAACCATAATTTTAAAGATGAGAAAATTTTCGTAATTATAAGGGTAATGTATAATAGATATAGATTTAGATTAGATGCGAGTTAAATAAAATTTAAGTTGTAACATAATGCGGTTTGATTCGGTTTGCAAAATACAAATCGCAAGCCGAACCAAATCATGCGGTTTTGTTAGAAAATAACTCAAACTTATCCGAACCAAATACGATTTTTTTGCGATTTCGATTTAATTTGATTTGCGATTTTCTATTGAATTGATTTGGTACGAACCCTGTAAACAAGTACTAGTTTGTTACTGTTGAACAAAATAAAACCATTACTGTAAATCAAATAAAATTACTTAAAATTATAAAATAAAAAAATAAAAAACTTGTTCATGAAAAAGTGAAACACGATTAATAAAAAAAAGCAGTGAAATAGACTGACGAGAGAATAGTATTAAAACCTGACTGAAATTTTAATATCCCAATTCTATCCCTAGCCTTCTCGTTAGCTCTCTGAACCCTACCGGAGAAGGAGGCAGCGCCGCCGTTGTTTCAGATCGGAAGATAAAATGTGGAGGTCGATACTTTCAAAGCAAAGACGCGCTATTATTCGCAACTGCAACGCCGCATACGTCTCACCGGTTCAGGTTCCTCTCTACAATTTCGTAATAAACCCTACACAATGCACTGTTTCTTCCTTAGATTCTCCTCTATTTTCGCATTTTCCCAACGCTATTAACAACCCTAGATTCTTCTCTCAACAAATCGCCACTGAGAATGAAGTTCCCGTCGATTCGCATCCTTCTGAAAACGCTGTTCCCTTCGAAAATGATGATGTCGGTCTTCCTAATGGAGACGTTTTTGGAGTAGAAGAAGAGGAAACATCAGTTTTCCAGATTGATGATGAGAAATTGGAGAAAGTTGTTTCTCTTCTGCAGAGTAATGCTGATGGGTCGTTTGAGAGTTCTCTTGATGACATGGATTTTACTTTACGTCAAGATTTTGTTATCAAAGCTATTGAATCGGTAGAGACTGTTTTGGCTGAAAATCTAGTGAGGTTTTTCAAATGGGTTTGGAGTGAGAATTCGCTTGTGGTGACCACTCAAGTTCTAGAATCTTTTGTTATCACAGTATGCAACAGTGGTCGTTCGATAAGGGACAAAGATTTATACTCTCTGTGGGATTTGGTGAAGGAAATTGGAGAGAAAGAAAATGGGGTTATCAATGTAACAATTTTGAATGAGTTAGTGAGGTCATTCTCAAAATTGGGAAAAGGGAAAGCTGCATTAGGGGTGTTTGACAATTTTGAAGGGTTTCAGTGTGTACCGGATGCAGACGCTTATTATTTTACAATTGAAGGTCTTTCTAGGAGGTCGGACTTTGATTTGGCTTGGTCTGTGTGTCAGAAGATGCTTGATGCTCAGAGAATTCCGGACGGTGAAAAAATTGGTAGAATATTGTCTTGGTTGTGTAAGGGCGAAAAGGCTAAAGAAGCTCATCAAGTGTATATGGCAGCAATAGAGAACAAGATGTATCCACCTTTGTCTTCTGTTAACTTTTTGGCTTCTTGTTTGTGTCATAAAAATGAAACTGTACCACTGGCTTTGGAGGTGTTGAACGATATCCCTGTTGAAAGGAGGAAGCGGGCAATCAAGCCGTTTTCGGCTGTTGTTCGAGCTTTGTGCAGGGTTAAAGATGTTGATGCGGCCAAGCAGTTGGTTTTGAAAATGATTGTAGACGGTCCACTTCCTGGAAATGCTGTTTTCAATTATGTTATTACAGGTTACTCCAAAGCTGGGGAAATGGGACAAGCTGTGGAGATTTTGAGGCTACTTGAAAGTAGGGGTTTGAAACCAGATGTGTACTCATACTCAGTTATTGCTAGTGCTTATTCAAATGGAGGTGAGATGGAACAGGCTAGGAAGATCTTGGAAGAAGCTAAAAAGAATCATTTAAAGTTAAGCCCGGTAATGTATCACACTCTAATCCGCGGATATTGCAAATTGGAAAGATTTGACGAGGCTTTGGAGTTGTTGTCTGAGATGAAAGATTTTGGTGTATGTGCTTCTGGCGATGAATACGAGAAGCTGATCCAGTCTCTCTGCTTGAAGGCTTTGGATTGGGAAAGAGCAGAAAAGCTGCAAGAAGAAATGAAAGAAAAGGGTTTATATCTCAAGGGCATCACTAGAGCCCTAGTTAGAGCTGTCAAGGAAACGGAAAAGGAGGCTTTGGAGGCTCAAAGTGGTAGTTTAGTGGCCTAACAATTATGCGGTGCGACGTTAATGTGAGAATCCTGGTATTTGTAATTCTTTTATTGTTAGGTTACACTTTCCATGCCAAAAACTACTATAGGAGAAATTTTCTGAAGTGATTGTTGTTGAGTTTGACATCTCTTACTGGCCTTTTATGTTATAATAAAACTTATTTAATTCCTCTTCCTTCAGTTTAATGTTGACACTAGTATACCCAGATCTCTTTATTTTCTCTAATAATGTTGGACAATAGCAAATCATAGCACTTATATTGGCCACAAGGAAGTTTTTTTGGGTGTTGAATTGATAGTATTTTCTCTAATAATGCTGCTGATTTTCTGGTTTTTCCGCTTCGTGATTGCAGTGTCTTCAATTCAAGTTTGTGCTGAATTATATTGTAATTCAGGTTTAAGTTACAAAAAATTGATTATTCAAATCATTCTAGTAAGTTCAATAGATTGTATTATAGAGTCTTAATTTAATTCTGATCTTATATGGGCGAATAGGGGGCAATATATCATAATTGTGCTGAAGTGGTATGTTTTGATAGTTAGGATGGTGATAAGTTGTGGAGCAGCAACCGTCATTTGTGTTAGACATGTCTTGTTTATGTTTGTCTGTAGCAGGTGATGTGAAGGATTGTTGCTGGTCATATCTCTGAGTGTAATAAGGCTGTGCCTTGAAGTTTGTTTGGGTGGTGTCAAGTGTAGCAGAGCGGTGGGGACCGGTTGGGGTTGTTTCCGAGTTTAAGATGTTTGTTGAGTTCATGGTGTCCCAAGTTTGTTGCTGAAATGCTGTGTTTGTGAATTATGATATTTCTGTGGTTTTGGTGATGCTGTGAGCTTTTGCAGTGATAATAGGAGGCAATTATATTTTAGTGTTTGCCTCTGCCCAATTGAGGCTTGTTTGCTTGAAATGGCAGTTAAAAAAGGTAGCCGAACCTCTCTGTTTTGGATAATCCTGTCAGTCTGTCGCTCGGGTGTGGCAAGTTCCTGGTGCTGACCGAGCTGTTAAGTTAGCTGCAGGAAATGGACCTAAAAATAGGTCTTAGTTTCCGGGGTATTTGGAGCGAGATGTTAGCCCTTTCTTTTCAGGACCTATATGCAGGAGTGTGTCCGGACGTTTTAAGCAATATGTAGCGGTTCTGATCGGTATAAAATTTGTCGAACCAGATTATGTTTTTGGTTCTCAAGTCGTATTGAAGTGGTTAACCCGCTAATAAGAAGACTCATGCAACTATTCGTACTTATTGTTATACTCCTACTTTATTTCATCTTGCTCATTGTTATAAACTTGCAATACTATTTCAATTGATATTTCATGTCTCATATCTACTGTTTTGACAGAATGTTAGGTACAACTACAAGTTAGAAAAAATGTTGCTAAAAATAAGTTAATAAAAAACCAAATGAGAAAACTTAATTCTTAAACTGTAAATTTTCCTGACTGAAAACTATGATTATTTTCTCTGGAAAGCTTTAAAAATAAAGATGTTGAAAGTGACCCAAACATGAGACAAGAATCCCGTTGGGACGCAGCATGAAAAAACGTTACGGAAAAAAGCACATACCAGATTTGGCTATTCTAGGTGCTGGTGGTGCTATTAAACCATTGGGATTGAATTGTTACATATGTATGATTACTAGTTCAAACCATTGATAAAGAAGAGAATTTCTTTTTCTACCCAACAGTATAAACAAATACCCTATTTCTTAATATACTTTTTAGAAATCGAAAATATATTTTCGTGCGCATTTACACACATATAATTCAATCGTTTTTAAGATTCGTTCTATTTTACAACAAAATTTATTTCAGAAATACATTTTTGAAAATTATAAAAAAATATACTTTCGGTTATGATATGAATGCTACATTTTTATAAACGGTTAAAACTTTTGTGAAGCTGAAACCTGATGATTGCGGAAAAATATGAACTTAATGATATCAAATTAACAATACCAACCCTAAACTAAATATCTCCCCTTAAGATGCTTCGTTTTTTTTTTAAGCAAGATAATATTAACGAGAGAACTAAGGGTTCTTCAACCTGTTTACACAAGAACCGAGATATAAACCCGACAAAAAAGAGAAATTATCTACCAATTAGATTTTTGAGAGGAATAGCAAAGGATCTTTGCTAAAATCATAAAATCTATAGTTGGGAGGAATACTATCTCCTATATACTACCACTTCCAAACCAAAACATTAATGTTCCAAACTGTATTATCCACACTCCACCTATCGTTTCGAAAGCAAATGCCATTCTTCAAAAGTCAAATAGACCATGTAGTTGCAAGCCACACAACATCCAATTTATCTTCCCACACCTTTTTTCTTTTTACAAAACAAGTACCAATCCAAAAAAATTGAAAGACACTCATCTTTACTATCAACGGTTTTCCAATTCAAAAAGCAATCTCATCCTGAATAATCTTCACCATTTTGCATTTGAAAAAAGTGTCTTCCAAATTTTCCAAATCCAAACCACATAAAGAACAACATAAAGAGTCTAAAGGGAAGGAAATACTCTTTTTCAACAAAAGATCTTTAGTAGGGAGCCTATTGACAAAAAGCCTCCAACCAAAATCCTTGATCTTGAAAGGGACATTCGCCTTCGAAACCTTGCTCAAAGCCACATCTTCTCTATTTCGAAGTCCTAAAGAAACTCTAAAACGAGTATAGAAATTATTACAAGATGAAATCGAGAAAATACCACTATTATCCTCCCTCAAAGTCACCTTATCATGTACGTTCGACCCCATTACAATACCTATTAATGCCAATTGAAGGGATATAAGTCTCAACCTAAACGAAGGGGAAAGTAAGTTAACATTAATACCAAAATCCCCTTAATTCCAAACTTCATCCTTCTACCCTCCCATTTCGTGGTGAAGATCTTTGGCGTTATGCTGCTACAAATCTTGATCATATTAATCTACTCAATGATGTTTTGAATTGTGATGCTAAAGTTGTTGTGCCTATTATTGCTGAAGGTTGTAGTGAGTTGTTTAATGGTATTGCATCCATGATGGATGTTGGTGGAGGGAATGGTACCACCTTGAGCATCATTGTCAAGGTTTTTCCTTGAATTCGAGGAATTAACTTCGATCTTCCACATGTCATTGATGTGACACCAAAGTATGACGGGAAAGAAAATAATGGACTATCTATTTGAAGTTTGAACTCTATAACTAGAAGTATATTTTTGGAAATTCTTGGAAGTGTATTTTTGGAATAAATTTGTCGTAAAATAGGACGAATTTAAAAAAAACGAATGAATTATGTGTGTGTGGATGTGCACCAAAAATATATTTATGATTTTTAGTGATATTTTTGGAATTTTGCTTGGTGCACTAGAAAAACATAAGGTGGAAAAAAAACTTCTAAATGAATATATCAATGTTCAACTATTAGGCAACCCATTGGCATTTTCATTTATCTCTAAAAATGAATAGAAGGATGCTCATTATATTTTATTTTTTTAAAATTTCTTTTTTGTTCGTCTAAATAGTAAGCTTTGAGTGTATCTTATATGTTTGATTGGATAATATTTATAACTTTGTAGACTCTACAAAGTGGTCGATCCATCACATTGTGACTCAAGAATGATATAGGAAAAGATTGGTCATGAAAGGGTGTCATCACATGGCGAGTACGTGATGTCATCTAGTTTGACCCAACAAACTTTAACCCCGAGCCATATAAGGGCTTAAAAAGTCACACATCGATGCCCACTTGTCTAGGAAGGTAATCATTTTTTCTATCAAGGGGGAAATAGTTATCCCTTCTATCTTTATGATATAAACGTGCAATTAGGTCTTAGAACCAGGTCCTTAGCAACAACTGGGCCAAAATCACCTGTCTATAAATATCTCAATCGTATGGTTGAAAAAGATCAATCACTTTTCATAAATCATAACCTAAAAAGGCCTTATTGTGCATCTTATCTCAAGCAGAGTATTATTTATTGTACTTATCACGAGTACAACTGGTGTCCACTGTGTTGTCTGGTAAAACTAACACGAATCATACTTCCATCTAAAATTTCAGTTGCCATATTCATCCTTCCATGATGGTTATAGGAGGCAACGCCAACAACAGTAGCAACGATAAAGAACCCATATCGAAGATGCAGACCGAAATGGAAGAATTGTGTTGCGCCAACAAAGCTATCTAGACCAACATTATGCACTTTTAGAAATAATAACATGACGATGATCCATTAGAGGGTGACAAAATCTTAGATCCCCAACCATTCTTCAGTGGAGTTTGGGACACTCGAATACTAGAAACATCTAAGCTTTTGTCCGTAATAGCTTTCAACAAAAATAACGACATGCAAAAGCATATTTTTGTCGTCAACACTCACTTGAAAATAATAAACGTCATTTAAAACTTGAAATGCAAGATCTTATCTTGTATATTCAAGGAGGAAACACCAAGTTGGTACATGAACATCCTTTGGGCGTGTTTAATTTGTTGAAAAATGAAGTATTGGACATGACAACTTTTTTTTTTTATCATGTTTGATGTAGAAACTAATCATGATATTGAACAAATATATGATAAAGGACCGGACAAAACCATGAATTTTTGTCTCCCATTATACCATGGGATAATTTTTTGTCCCAAATACAAATTATAAAAATAAATAATCAAAATACCATTTCTTACTCTATCTTTCTTATTATTTAATATTTACTCATAAATATATATATATATATATATATATATATATATATATATATATATATATATATATATATATATATATATATATATATATATATATTCATTGACATATCAAATAAAGTGGAGAAAAAAATTATATTTATCTTTTTTTTCTTCTCTTCTCATTATTTAATATTTTGATTCACAAACATCAATATTTTATATACCAATAAAAAATATTATAACAAAAATTATATTGGTATACACATATTAAATAAAGTAGAGTAAGATAATTTATCTCTTCATCTTTTTTCCTCCTTCTTATTATTTAATATTTTAATTTATAAATATTAATATTTCATATATCTATAAATAATGTTATAGTAAAATTTATATTATTTTGTGTGATGCATGTACATATCAAGTAAAATCGAGAAAAAAATCATTCACTGTATTAAACATCAAACACAGTACAATACAAAAATTGTATTGTACTGTCTAAAAATTATATTGTACTGTCTAGTACTGTTCTATCAAATACTTCTTATTTTTCACATTAAATACACCCTTAGAACGTTAGTGACTAGCTATCAAGACCTTTTGAGAAAGTTAATTCACCATTTTTTGACGAGTAAATATCGAAAGCTCTCGACTACTGGCCTATTTAATATCTATCAAGGGCACACTGAATCTCAAAGGAAGTATCTCGTCATGCTTAACAAGATAACCTTGAAGGTGGTCAACCCCAATAAAGAAATGTTTACAAAGACATTTGAAAATGGCTTGAAAGTTGGGCACTTAAACGACTCTCTCGCGCAAAAGCCTACCACTTTCATGTTTGAGATAATGGCAAGAGTCGAGTGCTACATAAAGAGAGAATAAGGCAATGTAGAGGCAAAGCCTAGAGACGCAAAAGAGTAAATTCACATTATAGTCGGTATCATTATTTTGATTTTCGTTTAATTATTTGATCAATGATTGTTTGTAATTTGATTTGCCGCATTTGTATAATTTGTTAGTAATTTGCATGTAAATTTATGCTTCTTTTGTTAGGCATGTACATTTAGACACCTCTCCATTTATTCCATTAGATTTTGATCCATAAAAATGTGTTTTGTTCTTTTTCAATTTGATATAAGTCAAATATTGAGTGTTATGTGAATCTCAAGTTAAAAGTCTTAAATCAAAGTTTTTGAAAGTCTTGATTCAAATAAGATGATTTGTGATTCAGATTGTAAACTTGCATGGAAGTGAAATATTTGACTCTGTCAATCTGACTTAAAACTAAGTGTAATTCGAATCACATGCTGCTTGACTCATATCTCACATCTAGACTTGATTGAAATCACTAGTAACAAAATTTTCACTTCACTGGCTTTGATTCATTTCATTATTTCTTTGATTCAAATCACGACAACTCATGATTTAACTTAAATCACATTGTTCTATTCCCACCTTTTTTTTTATCTTATCTCTAACACCTATTTAAACTTTTGTTTTTATCTTTTAAGAGATTTGTTCGATTTTATTTTTGAAGATGTCAAAAATATGACAATTCCTCTTATGATTCAATTTTAATTATCACAAGAAAAGAGAAAAACTTTGATAAGTTGTTGAATCTTTCTGTACCTAGAAAATTCATTAAGAACACAATCTTTCTTTGTCCACAATCTTGCGAGAAATCATGTAAAGATTTATTCATTCACAATTGCATTATCTCCATGATTCAACTTTGCGATTTTTTTTTAGAATATTGAAAGTGTGAGAAGTTTATAGTTGTGTTGTGAGATCCTTTAGATATTATTCATCATCTTTTGCGCGCCAAATTAATATTTTTTTGAATTTTCCTCTGATACTTTTATCTTTTGCGCGTAAAAGAAGTTTGTAATTGTATTGTATGAAAACTAATTTATATTTGATCTTCATTTATTCTTTTTGGGCGCCAAATTAATATTTTTTAGAATTTTCCTCTTTCTGTATCCAGCTCTTTTTTGTCCCTTGGTCTTCATAAATTAACAAACTTTTGTTATTGGATCATGGACCAACCCTAAATTGCATAAAATTTGATCCCTTATTTTTTCATGAAATACTTATAATCTTATCTTTTTATTGTAGTGTAGTATTTACAAATCTCATCTCAACCGTCTAGTGAAAGAAAAACAATCTGAACCCTACACATTCCACAATATAAAAGCCACTCATCTTCATCACTAAAAAAAACACTTCCTTCAGTTTCTCTCACAAAACAGTTACAGAACCACCTAGCAAGAACAAAGAAAGCGCCATGGAACAAAGAGTCGAAGGAGAAGGAAGCAACAAGGAGAAGGATACACGAACCAGCACCATTTTCAAACTCCCACCCTTACAAATCGACAACGAAGACATACTCTTCTGCATTGACATTGATCCTCAATCCATGCTGGAGATGAAAGGTCTCGCAGGACTCAACGGACCACCCATCACCCGTTTAGATGCCATCAAACAAGCCATCCTTCTCTTCGTCAATGCCAAACTCACCATCAATCCTCAACACCGTTTCGCTTTTGCCACTCTCTCTGATTCCGCTTCATGGGTAATTCATCGTTCTCCGTTCTTTTAACAAAACCCTAATTTCACAATTGAATATAATGCTGCTGCCATGCTTCGTTGCAGTTTTTGTAATTCTTTATAGTAAAAATAGTATTTTTCATTGATTGTTTGTTAGTATCTGCATTAACTACTATGCTTTTTGAATTTTTTGTGGATCTGTCTATTTGCATTTACTGCTTCAGTATAATCAATGGAAGCGTGATATATGATAAAGATTCTGAGAATTGTAGTGTAAATTCAGATTTAAATGGATAAAGATTGTAAGCAGATGAAGGATTTCTTTGAGGGATTTCATGTTTCTCCTTTTCTATCCATTTTCTTGTCTTTGGATCATGATTTTAAATAGCGGTCACGGATATTGTTGCGGTTGTTGTGATTGCGGCCGTTGTGCGCGAATGTAAATTGGAAGGTGTTTGAATTGAAATACATCATTTAAAACAGTTAATGTTAAGATTTTTCATTTCATAATAAGTAAATTCAGTTTTGCGGTTTCTAAAATTTTGAATTTTGATGAAAAAATGAGTGAAATTGTCTGGTGCAGTTTTTAATGACGGTGCGGTTTTAAGTGATTTGAACAAGTGCGAAGTAGTTTTGTAGAGTCAACTCAACCATGAGGGTAGGCTACATGCAGGAAAAACCAATGGTTAGAGGTTGAGGACAAAGGAATATTGTAACTCAAACCGTTACAAGTGTTTTGGATTAAATGATCTGTAGTGTACTTAGATGTGATTTATTGATTGAGCAATATGTCAGTGTTGATCCATGTGGTCATTTTTATCTAATGGAAATATGTTTTGTTGTTTATCATCTTCATCTTTCTTATTCCTATTTTTTTAGCATTCTTCTACTTTCAAATTTGATGTGCTAAGCATTAGAATTAGCATAGAGAGCAATATAAATGCTTCTGGGTTTCCCAAGTTAGATATCAATCTTTCAAACACTATATTTGAGGGAGGGTGCTCAAAGCATATGTACTAAACTTTTTTGTTTGTTGCATTTTAATAATTATTACAGCTGAAGAAAGAATTTAGCAGTGAAGTTGAGTCAACAATTGCAGCAATGCAAGGGCTTTCGGCTACTACATCTAGCAGTCAACCGGACCTTACTACTTTGTTCCAACTTGCTGCTGATGAAGCTAAAAAATCCAGTAGACAAGATCGCCTTTTAAGAGTGGTGAGTAATGGCTGCCATCAGTGGTTTGTCAAATCTCTTCATGTATCTTGGTTTGTGTAAATCTATCATCATGTGCTTGGTTTGAAGTTTTCAAAATTTATTTGTTACGCGACATACTCACGGATCGTAATATGTTGTTTGCTATTCCTTTCTAGATTCTATTCTACTGCAGATCGACAGAGCTCCCACAACATCAGTGGCCTGAGAACCAGAGGCTCTTCACTTTGGATATCATGTACCTTCATGACAAACCTGGCCCTGACAATTGCCCCCAAGAGGTCTATGATACACTGGTCGATACTCTTGAACATGTTACAGACTACGAGGGTTATATCTTTGAGAGTGGACAAGCGTCGGCAAGGGTTCTTTTTCGTCATGTGTTAGTTCTATTGTCGCATCCTCAGCAGCGCTGTATCCAAGAGTACATCAACATACCTAAAACTATTGCAAAGAAGGCTTCTCCGGTGGAGCCAATGGCTACCGAAGATAATGTTCCAGTATCTGCCCAGTGAGAATGTCATGGTCGCTTTAGTTCTCCCATATGATTCAGGTTACTGGTTTATTTTGGTGGTATCTGATACTAGGCCCTGGTAATTTTCAGTAAACAATTTGAATCTTTAACTTATATGAGAAAATGTGGATATGTTTCAGGTGTTTAATTTTACATATACCTCATTACCAATTGTGGAACAAAAAGAGAAGTTCCTCTTATAATAAAATGCTATACTTTTTTTTTAATTTTTAAATTTCTTGAAAGGATGAAACTGCTAATATTTACTTGTTAATAGATACTTCTATCTTCAATGAATGCACCAAAGGATTTTCCTTTTATTTTAAAAGATACTCCATTGAGGTCACGTAAAGGAAGGAAGAGACCAAATTCCATGGAAGAAGTCTAATTCAAGTTGAAAATACTGAGTGCAGCCTGAGTACAGCACCCTGAAAGAAAGAAAAAGGAGCAATGTCATCATCTCACAATTCAAAGTCTAATTGATAAAGCAAGGCAAGGGGAATTTAATTTACACATGAAAATAAATAATTTATTAGTTGAGATCGATGTGAGTTAGGATTAGGTGCTGTTTTCTCAAGCGATAAGAGCTTATACAAGTGGAAATTAACTATTTTTCTTCTTCTTTCAATCCAACTATTTTTCTCTAAATTTCCTTTTTAATTGTTGGCCTAGAAGCTCTCAAGTTAACTTGCAACGCCGAATTAGGGGTTTTGATGGACGTAAACAAAATAGGGTTTTTATTAATGTTGTTGTATATGAAAATATTTCGGGGTTTATACGGCTTCAAGTTTTGATGTATGTGAAACATGGGTTTTTATTAATGTTATTGTTTATGTAAATTTATTTTGAGAGTGTTATTACAAAGTTTTAGTTCTCAAAATAATTTGAGAGTGTCATTGCTAAAGTTTTAATATATAACACATTTATATGTTTAAAATAGTGACATATATTTTGTATATTTTGATATTTATTCAAAGTATACAAAATATATAAAATAAATAAATAAATATATTTGGCAGGTGATGAACAATGGTGCATCATCTAATATACATAATCTTAAATGAATATTGATAATTTAATAATTATATTATTTTATTTGAAAAGAAAGCATGAATTTTTATTGGGTTTATCTAATATTATAAATATTTACGAATATCACTAAATAAATATTTTAAATTTTTTTTTTTGATTAAAATAAAAAAGGTAAAATGGTGACAGTGATCCATGAAAATAATAAATTTGAGGGATTTTAATTTTCTCATTCATCAAATATTTGTTTAAATATAAGTCAAGATAAATTTTGTCTAATTATTTACATGGGTTTATTCTATTTGTTTCTAATATTTATTTTAATTTAAAATGATAATGATTCTTGGTGAAAGTGAGAATAAATTAGACATTTTTTTTTGAATTTTGAAAAAAGAAATAGAGAGGAAAAATATTATAAATGAGATGAAGTTGACACTGGCAAAATTTTTAATTGTCATTGGTCGATAAAAAAGTGATACAGTTATTTTATTAATTATTATTTTATTCAATATGTAATGCAATTTAATTTTTAGACAAAAATATTTTAATCAATTTAGTCAATCTAATAGTAAATGTTTTATAATTGATACTTAATAGTTGATGACACGCCGCATTTTTTCAAAGAAATTGAAAGGTTCTCAACTCCAAGTAAATTTACCAAAGTTTATGCAGTAAAATTATCCAAGTCATTCCCACGGAGAAGATGATGTAGTGTGAAATCGATGAAGTGTGGTTTGACTATATGTTTGACATTCTCACCATGTAAATTAATTTGTTTGACACAATAATATAATTTTTATTTTTTAATTTTATCTTTCTCCCTTAAGTAAAAATATGTCATAGGCTAACAAAAAAAAAATTGATAATATGAAATATTTTTATATATCAATTAATGAGATACATGCAACACAATAAATATTATTTTATAAAATTGTATTTAAATAAGTTTTCTAAAATTTTGATAATAAAGTTTTAAGCATTTTAATTTTATTACGTTGATGTTTTACATTTTGTTTACACCAGAGAAGATATGGGGTAATAAGATATTTATTTGAAAAAAAACAATAAACAAGACTTGAAAATAAGACAGAGAAAAAGAGAAGAGAAGAAAACACATTTCTCGGAAGAAGGAAGCGGGTTGGTGAACCGGCACGGTGGAAGCTCCTTTCCTTTCAATTTCCCGTTCTCCTCAATTCTCATCACAATTCCACCAATTTCGCTTCCCTTTTTCCGATTCATCTTCCTCAATCCAATTGATCACAAAAGGGGAAATCATGGGAATGAAACAAGTAATCAAAAACCTCGACGCATTTCCTCGCGCAGAGGATCATTTATTGCAGAAAACTCAATCCGGTGCTCTCGGTAATCCTCTTTTCTTTCTTCCCTCATCCATTTCCCCCTATTTCCTGATTTTATATTTTCTTTTTTTTTTTTGTTATTTCTTTGCAGTTTCGGTAATCGGTTTAATTATAATGGCTACGCTGTTTATTCACGAGCTCGGTTATTATCTCACAACTTACACTGTTCATGAGGTTTGCATTTTTTTTTTTTTTTTACTTCAATCTCGATTTTGATGTTTTTGTATTTAATTTGATGTTTTTATCAATGATACTATGAAAAGTTGTGATCTTTTGCAGATGTCAGTGGACTTGAATCGCGGAGAAACTCTTCCCATTCATATAAATATGACATTCCCTTCTTTACCTTGTGATGGTTGGCATACATTTTTTACTTCCAGATTTTTTTTGGTTTTGGATTTGTTGTTATGTATAATGATGATGATTCTAAATGATATGATATTCTGTGTGGGCAGTTTTAAGTGTGGATGCTATTGATATGTCTGGCAAGCATGAGGTGGATCTTGATACTAACATATGGAAGGTAAGTTTGTTAGTAGTTTGTTATAGATCTCTTTTGATGTGTTTTTTTGTTTTTGTTTTCTTAAAGTATGAGAGAGGATTTGAGAGAGAATTTGAAATTTCCCATGTCGGGGTTGTTGGGGCCGTAGTTATCCAGTTTCTAATAGATTGAAGGAGCTCCACAAAATGGGGCCTCATTTTTGAAGATAGCTCAAATTGTTCGATATTCTGATGTTGACTTGATAGTTTCTTCGGTTGATAGAAGTTTCACTTCAGGGGATTGTGTCATAAAAGTCAATAGTGTTATCACGGCAACCTCAATACATTGTGTTACAGAAAATGACTGTTGTGGCTAGCATGTTGTTAAAAGTTTCAGTGTAGAAGGGAAGGTTGCAATGGTAACTGCTATTGCTAGTACACCAACAATGAACCAAGAACCCATTTCTTCGTCAGTCATCTTTGTTTGATTTTAGTAGTGGGTTGGGTTCCTCAATTTGTTTAATTTCAGTTCCTTCTGTTAATTTTCATGCCTACAACTACATTCTGTTTCTCACTCTTCATGATACAAGGTCACCCGAATGAGTTCATGATAGCATCATGGAGCAGTTGATCCCAAAAACAATATAGTGGATGGCAGCTAATAGATATAATTCAAATCATTTGTAAAACATAAATAGAAATGCTGAATAATTGAGTAAAATAATTAAAATTGGAGCTATATTTGTCATTAGTAATTAAAAATCAGAGACATGCAAACTTAAACTTATTTTGGTTGAAATAGTTTATTTGAAGAGATTCAATTTAGGGAGACTATATGTATGCAACTACTTATATATGATAATCAAGTTATTTATCATAAACCCTTGAATACAGTGTTACTGGAGATGCCAAAATACACTGAGATAGGTTGTCACTTTATTTATCAAAGAGAAGAACCTATTTAGAGACAACATTATCAACTAGTAGATGTAGTTGTAGATGTTTTCACTCAGCCCTTTGGATATTCTTGGATAATTATATTTTAATCAGCATGGTGCACGATCTATGTGCTCTAGAATAAGGGAGAGTGATGAAAATAATATATTTTGTAAATAAGTTTAGATTTATTGTATAGGCTGCATTTTACACAAATAATGTGATTATAATAATAGGAAACTGTATCATTGCATTTATAGCACTAATTCAGTATATTCAACCCCTTGTACAGTTGTGGCTGTGAGACCCAGCTCATTATATTTCTCAACTATTTATTTGTTTATGTTCAACATATAGGGATAAGTAGGAACTTGTTAAATATTGCAGTGGTTGTAAGTTGTTGTTTTAAAGTCACAGTTGTGTGCTCTCGTATTATTTATGGTTATTTATCCCTAATTTGTTTTGATTTATTGCAGCTTCGCTTGAACAGTTATGGCCAGATAATTGGCACCGAATATATATCTGATCTTGTTGAAAAGGAACATGCCGCTCACAATCATGGTAATCTCTTGTTGCATCATGCATATAATTTCAAAACAATAGGTTGAAATAGCACGAACTGCATTTGATTGGATTCTTTTCATTTGTTGACTGGTAGATTCATTTATACTTTTTGGGGATAGTTAAGGGATTCTCTCCTACTACAACTCTTTCCTGTTTGTTTTTAAATAATTATTTCCTAAATGTTGAATTGAAGATCTCAGTGAAAAGCTGCATGAGATGGTGAGGGGATTAACGTTGTTCCAAAGGCATCAATATTAATAGAAAATACACAAATGTTATATGTTATTAGAAACTATTACTAAATCAAAAAATATATCTGTACACCTTAGCTTAAGATATTACAAAGATATGAGCCTTTAGCCCAAAAAAATTCTTTAGCCGACCCACTTAGTGGGATAAGGCTTGGTTGTTGTTGTATTTGTACACCTTAGCTTAAGCTTTCTGGAGAGTAGCTTCTTGGCATATCATCAGAGCCTCTTAATCATTTGGAATAAAATTTGGGCTTTGTTGTTATCTTCTCTTGAATAAAAGTTAAACTTAACACTAGGTTGGCCAAGCATTATGCACTCTCTTCACTCTTAATCCCTAAAGGGCTCTTAGTAAGAGGCCTATTTTAATGTACAAAAACCATTCATGTACCTTCACCCAATAAGTTAGACCTTTGGCTTAGTTCTTGACAAAAACCATTTCTTGTTAAACCACATGTTGGCCCATTTTGCTTCATAATTTCTGTTTGTGGAATAAACTACAGCCGTAGCATTTATCTCACTCCTCATCCAACATTTTTCATATAGGAGAAACAATAATATTGCAAGGAAGAGAGAGAAATAACCCTATCCTGGTTTGTTTGCACGGGGACAAGAGAGAAAAACAAAATTAATTTGCAATTATAAATTTATACCCATATAAAAATAAATTTCTTTCAATAGTTCTGCCAAACTGTGGCGGTGGTTGAGGATGCCAGACCATGGTGATGTAAAGGATGCCGGGAAGTGACAATAATGGAGTGAAGCATGGTATCAATGGCTGGGTGACAGTAGATGTGGTGGGCGGTGCCAGACAGACGGTGATGACTGAAGGTGTCTGGGTGCCTAACAGACAGTGAATGTCGGGTGGTGGCAGCAGTGGAGGGTGTCAAGCAGTGGTGGCATATGTTGGAGGGTTCTCGGTAGTCGAGGGTGGTGATGGCAGAAAGATAGAGGGTGCCCAACGGTGGTGGTATTGGATTTTATTGTGTACCCATTTTCTCTTCCCTCCAAATCCCTCTCAAAGTTGGGAGGGGAGATGAAATTGTGAGAGGATGTATCTTGGTACTCAAGATTCATCCATTTCATCCACTCTTCTTGAATCCTATTATTTACATTTCTCTCTATTCCCCATCATTTTGTATAAAGAACCCAAGATTCCCCATCATATTGAGTGCCATAAATCATACTTTTCTAAGTATACTAAAGATCAACTGGTGTGACTAACTGTTAAACACATGATTGTGTAACATTTTCATGTTATGACAAGTGTAGAGCTCACAATTTGTCTTAGACTTACATTCTTTAATAGTTAATTTCTTGTTACTTGCATCCTTTCAAAAACTGCTAACAGGTGATGGTAAAGATCACCATGAGCATTCAGAAGAAAAAGCGCACCTGCAATCCTTTGATGAAGCCACTGAAAATACTATCAAGAAGGTGAAGGAGGCAATAAAAAATGGGGAAGGATGCCGGGTATAAACTCTGAAGTTACTATATCATGAATTGCTTGTGGTGTTTTTTGTCCATTTTGAAATAAACTTAATATTTAGTTTAATTCTATTGCAGGTTTATGGCGTTTTAGATGTTCAAAGGGTTGCTGGAAATTTCCATATTTCAGTTCATGGACTAAACATATATGTTGCACAAATGGCAAGATATTTTTCTTCACTAAAATTCCATATTTTAGTGCCCTGACTAAACATATATGAATGTTATAATTCCTTTCCGTTTTTTTTCTGTAAAGCTTAAAGGCGCAGGTAGCTTGCATAGAATTTAACATCACATAAAACTAAAACACTACTTTGAATTCTTTTTAGTAGTTTATTCTGTTAATTTTTTTGTTGCAAATAAGTAAATAAAGTATGTGAATTTTACTAGTGGATAACTTACTAAAAAGATTGAATTTACTGCCAAAGAAATTACTTTATTAGGAATTTGCTGAGAAGTTTATTGCAACGCAATGTGACATTCTGAAGCTTGTATCAGACATTTCTGTCTTAAATTTTCTTGCAACAATGCTTGTCAAGATTTGTTGTATATCAGATACCTAATTCACCCGTGATTGATTTCTACAGATCTTCGATGGATCAAAGAATGTGAACGTTAGTCACGTTATCCATGATTTGTCATTTGGCCCCAAATATCCAGGAATTCATAACCCACTTGATGAGACATCGAGGATTTTGCATGATGCCAGTGGAACTTTTAAATACTATATAAAGGTTTGAATGTTGAACTCTTTATTGAATATTCTTTAAACCTTGCCTGAGTCATAATGCAGTTTTTAAATCATGATGCAGATTGTTCCAACTGAATATAGGTATATTTCAAAAGAAGTTCTACCGACTAATCAGTTCTCAGTTACAGAATATTTTTCCCCTATTACTAGTCAATTTGATCGGACATGGCCAGGTTGGATTTAGTTTGAAGTTAGCATTGTACATTTCTGAGTTTTGGTTTCAGTTTTCAAATATTAATAAATTCCTATTGGTTGTGTATGCAGCTGTCTACTTTTTGTATGATCTATCGCCTATTACTGTCACTATCAAGGAAGAACGCCGCAGTTTTCTTCATTTTATTACTCGGCTCTGTGCTGTGCTAGGTGGAACCTTCGCTGTAACAGGTATTTTTTCCTTTAACTACTCAACATTTTATAAATTTGCCACAAGTAAAATAATTAATGATAAGATTCATCAATGTGTATATTTACAACTTCTTATTGGACCTTAATTTGGGTGAAAAAATATATTTTTATTTAAAAATATAATCAGAAAAAATATTTTTAATAAAAAAGAAAATGGCTGATTCTTATCACTGGGTAAAACCAACACATTTACATGAACAGGTATGCTGGACCGATGGATGTTCAGACTTATTGAAGTTGCAACTAAACCAAAGACTAAAAAGTAGACCAGTCATGACAATTCAAGCAACTCTCCTGCATCTCCAAGAGATACCAGGCACTATTCGGAATTTACTTCCATATTCACAGATTTGAAATGCAGCAGCACAGTTGAACTTTCACAATTTTGTGCTCTCATAGAATTCCTTGTATTGTCTGACAAATGATTAGCTGATCTTAATTAATCCCTCTTGTTTTGCAATGGATGTTTTGAATATAGTGATTGAGTTATATTGTCAGTTTCTCATAGTTGCGCAACTCCACACAGAGTTCCTTATTCTATTTGGAAATTTTGAATTAGCATTTTTTTTCTTAAATATGAATGTTCTAAATTAGCATTGGACCTGAGAGATTGCTATTAGAGCATATTATTAGTTCTATCTCTTTTGCAGGGAAAACGATTAACAAATTTTGCTATGAAAATGAAGTGTTATGAACAATCCTTTTTCTCAAATTTAATTTGTAATATTTTGATATTTTAATTTGTAATATTTTGATATCCAAGTAGAAAGTAGTACAAATTCATTTTTTAAAGGTGTATCAATTTAACATGATCAGTGACCTAAGACGTTTAGTTTCATCTATGAGATTATGATATGGTTAAGTTCTCCCTATAATCACTTAAGTTTTTGTTTCAACTATGAAGTTATTATATTGATGAGTTCTCCCTATAGTCTATAATCACTTTTATGTTTTAGCGAATGTTTGAATTGGTGGTGTATATAATTGATTCTCACATAATTGAGTTTGTTAGAATTGATTTTAACATAATTGCGTTTAGTAGAATTTATTTATGTTTGAATACATTTATGTAAAAGTGAGTTGAACAATAAATTTCAGTGTAAATATCACTCAAAATCAATTCTGGAAGCAAAAGTTACAAATTCTAACTTAAAAAAAATCAATTCTAGAAGCAAAATTGATCTTATCGGTGATAAAAAAGAAGAGTGGTCAGTCTAAATGTTGGTTAGCGTTCCATGGGAGGGGGTTGTACCTACAAAGCACTATGATGCTGAACTCAGAAAAAGTGAAAGCTAAGTGAGAGTTAGAGGAGTATTTATAGAACCCACAACGTGGTCTCCATTATGAGCTGAATATTTAGGCCCATAATAAATAACTGTCAGGATTCTCACGTGAGAGTGAGGATGAGTAGCATATGTTCATCGTCATGGGTGACGTGTTCTGAACTTCGTAGATAGTTGACTGACCATGTCGGTTACGAAGGACGCAACAACTCTAAAGTGTGCGGAGCACGCTGATGACGTGTCCTCAGATGAGGAGCATGTGGAGAATATATCTTCAGATTGGACCACGATGGATTGGACAATCATTTAGGTTGTTCTCGATGTAGGAGCAAGTTGAACTGTGCCTCAAATTGGGCCACGATGGATTGAACCATCATTTAGACCGTTCTCGACATAAGAGCAAATTGGACCGTGCCCGACAATGAACCAGCTCCTGACTCAATCCAGAACAAGAATCAATTCTACTTTAATAGAATCAAACATGTTAAAAATTATTGCAGAATCAATTCTACATTCTAAAAATGCTTTTACTCCTTTTAGAATTAAAACTAAACATACACTTAGCTAATTATAATTCATTTCTGATAAAATGTTTAGACCATTTTATCACTCATGTACTCTATTTGGTCTCAATTATATGCAAAATATATTTATTTTTGGTCTTAATCTAAGCAATTTTTAACATGCCTTTTAAGTTTATTTAATGTTAGTGAGAAAGAATATAAAAAAAAAAGAAAAGGTTTAGCCGTCTCTAAAAAAAGGTTTGCATGTTGTTTTCCATCATCTATTAGAGATGGGTTAATTTTACCAAAAACCACCTCTTAATCTTGTTTGTTTGTTTTATTTAATTAAATAAACTTATATCATATACACTTCAATAATGCTAGCTGACAATTAAAATGAGAAGAGTTAATGATGTAAAACAGATTTTTATTTTTTTTATTTTACATGTGCTTGTCCTTATTTACCAAACGAAGGAAATTAATTATAAACTGAGTTTACTAATATGTGTGAAGTTTATTAAATTTGATTATAATAAGAACATACATTGAACGTGCTAGTTTGCTAGATGTTCAAACATAAACAATTCAGTGCATTCCATCATTCCAAGGATAAGTCAGTTATCTTTGAATCATTATTATATTATACAACCTTGAAAGAAAATTTAATGATTAAAAATGAGAGCCATATATTATAAGCAAATTTGAAAACCTTACACTCAAAATATATTTATACTAATAAAACATTCCTATACTATATGTCAGCAGTTTACATACTGCTGCTCATGGTGGATTTGAATATTTTGATCCAACCTTAGAAGAATGTCAATCATTGTATCATAGAAAATTGAGTAAAATAAATAAAAAGAAACAGAAAAATTGTGAAAACTAGTCTCAACTACTGTCATTGGTGCTGCTGCTGCTGTCTCGAAATAATGTTTTGATTAGAAGATTGAATTTGTCTACTTGTTTTCCATCTAATATATTCCATCAAGAGGGAATTCACGCTGATTGAAATCCCGAATCCGGTGAATGTTGAAAGAAGGACCGAGAATATCGCAGTAACATTAAGCTACAAGTATAAAGAAATATATCAAATGTGCGTGTTAACATGAATGGCATCTTCATAAAATGGAGAAAAATGATAAGCTGCAACAAGAAACTCGAAAATCTTACTATTGAATAGAATACATGAGCAAACAGGATGACAAATGCAAACTGGAAGCATGCATAAGCCCATATGTAACTCCTGCTCACTGCCATTGTTTAACATATTAATCATTTTCGGCTAACAAGTGATTTTGGTAACAAGAAGTTACTTAAACATGCTAAGGCTAAATCAAGGAAGCAAGTTTACCCATGCTTGAAGCAATTAGAGATGAAAGGAGACCTAAAATGCAGGAGAAAGGCAAAGAAATGGCGAGAGCACGTGGACCCAAATCCGAAACCTGGTACATCAGAACTCATCGAGTCAGAAACACTTCCATTTTGTACAAAATATTTTAAAGGAAACAAAACAAAAACCATAAAATAATTAACAATGTTACATTACTATAAGTAAAATGACTCCAAGTTTCAATTGTTTTGTATTCAAAAGTAAAATGACCGAACAAAGCAAGCATTGTAAGATCGGTAGCATACCAGTAGTTCCTCGAGAAAGCAAAAGTATGCAAGCGTGCTGACCAAGACAAGTACTGGTACATCCTGCCAGATCCTGTAGATTACGTTATAATAAGAAAGTTCGTGACTGCTATGGTAAGTTGTTATAGATTTATAGACCTAACAAACAATGTTTCACGAAAATTGTGCGATGTACTTCAAATTCTGTCATGGATTTACCTGTAATTAGCTACTTCTCTCTGCTGTGACGCATTCAATGGATGTCTAACAACAGTTGGAGGACTAGTAATTTTCAAGAGTGTAACCGGAAGGTTCCGGACATCCTGCTTGCATACATCACAGGTCTTATTTCCTTTGATACTAAACCATTTTACTGCACAGTCTTGGTGAGCAAGTGCAAGCTCGCCTTTACAACTGCAGTCCATCCTAAGAGTATCTCCTCCTTCTGTAAGCTCCACCAAACAAATCCTACAAACTGCTTCTTCTTCGGGAATATCCTCAGAAGCATCTTCAATGACTGGAAAGGAAACGACGTGACATAACGCAAAAAGTTACCATTACTCAGTTATTTAATTTATTTTTATCATAAGGTTATCACGAAGATTTAAAAGGGATACATGATAAAGTAGTTTAAGTTTCACATATCAAGAAGATTTACCAATCTCTTGCATTGAATCACTGTGAGTTGAAATGCCATCAGAAGCCGCTGTATGTGGTCGTGCTGAAATTACACGAACCAGGCGCCTCGAATCTGTAGGTCTTAAATTAGTTGCTTTGACATTAACCGGAACTGAAAATGATCGAGTCATATGCTTATTCACTTTCACTTTCTGTACACAAAGAAGATTTTCATCAATGCACCATACTTTAAGATCATATTCTCGTGTATAAAAAATTGTATTAAAAACTTCACGAAACAATAACGAAAACAGCAGAAACATACATTCAAATCAGAATCACCCTCTACACGCGTTCCATTTCCATTATCTTCACCTGAATTTCCAATTGGAGTAACCGGTAACGAATGTGCGGCTTTTGCCGATGAAGGGAACAAAATCTTGTTAAGCGAAAGTGATCTCGAAGTAGAAGGCTTATCTAAAGGACCATTCGACGATACAGTATCAGGAACAATCAAAACCGTTTTTTCAGAATCTTGTGAACAAGTTTTTGTCCTAAAGCTCCTCTCAGAAAGCAAATTTCTCATAGAGGATTTGACTTTAGTAGAATGTGGCCTTGGTGGCAGTCCTCTGGTGGAACCAGGACTTGATAATGTAGGACCATCTGTCTTAGTAGAAGAAGATAATGCACTTTCCAGTGACCTTGTTGGTATCTGTAGAGAGGAAAGACTAGGTCTTCTTGAAACCTATCAAATTCAAAATTGGTTCATCAAAATGCAGAAAGTGACACAAAAGCATCAAATGGAAACAAAAAAAATCAAACTTTCATTGGCCCAGATGCTTAAAAATAGAAATCTATATCATTGGTTCATTAAAATGTGAAAAGTGACAAAAAAAAAAGATTTTTCAAGTGGGGATAATAAAAAAGGAAACTTTCTTTATACCCAAATGCTAAAAATTAGGAATCTATACTATTTTACACCTTGTGGATGAAACCAAATGGAAACCCATTGATCTATAGAAAAATCAAGCGATATAGACAAAAGGGTCATAAGCATTGAGTTGTTTTGTTAAACAAAGAAGCAAAAAAAAAGGGTTTTTTTTTTTGAAAAATCACCTGGTGATGAAGAAGTGAAGAATCTGTGATCATTGAAACTGCATCAGTTTGAAGTTCAACACCTTCTTTGTCCATCAAAGACAGATTCTGATGATACTTGAGTATGAAGAATTGAAGATGCAGAGGAGAAGCTGGCAATAATGAACAATAAACTAACAAAATTGATTTGAAAATAATTTTTTTGTAATGTTTAGTGGTAAAAAAAGTTAAGAAAAAGTATTTTTAATTTTTTTTGTTTATTGGATTTTTATTTTGATAAAAATAAGAGAGATAGTATTTTTTGAAAAAGACAAAATTGATAGCTTCAAAATAAAGAGAAGGAGGAAAGTATTTTCTTAACTATATAAGTTGAAAAATGTTGAATGTTCTCTCTTTATTTAAAATAAAATAGAAGAAAAAAAAATGTAAAGTGTCACTTCTTTCTTTTTGTTATGTACCAAATGAAAGACTCTTATTATCTTTTTGTTCACTTTCTCTCCTTTATCTTTTTTCACCAAACAAATTGTGTAGCATTCTTTAATACTTGAAAATTGGTATGATCCACCAACTTCTGCCTTTCATGATAATTTCCACTCTACTCTTTATTTTATGTATAAAGTAGATAAGGAAGTAATAAATATCTTATTATTTTATCTCCAACTTTAAATTCCAAAAGCATAGTCCAAGTGAATAAATTCATTTTCTAAGATTTTGGTAGTAGATATATTAGTTTTTGAAATGCTTGAATTATTAAAATGTTCTTGACTACCATAAACATAAGTCAGGTTACTAAAGAATTAACACCAATATATCTCAAAGAATTTTTTGTATAGGTATTAATATATGTTAATACAATATTTTGTTTTCACAAATTGAAAATAGGGGAAGTTGAATTCACAACTTTTTAGAATATAAGTCAAATTCTTACCATTGAATTAACTTTTATTGGTGCTTCAAAGTAGTTTTGACTCACAGTTCAATTGTTTTGTTGATTTCTGGTTTTAGAAAAGTAGTATACTAGTTTTTTAACATGCTTTATCTATCTGACAATTTTTGTTTATAATTCATTTTTGAAAATTATATTAATCAACAATGTTACTCTTTCTTTTCTAAATTAATAGAAAAGTATCATAATAATTTACTTCTTTCAATTTATAATTTAACTTCTTAATTATATTATTTTATTTTTTAATTATATTATTTAATTAACAGTCTTTATATAACTTTTAATTTAATAATTTTTCATTTTTACTTATAATGAATATAAATATATCTGTACATAACAATTTAATACAAATATTATTTTTAATTTATTTATCCAGTATTGTTAATTAATAGGTAAAGTAATCCACAAAAATATTTTTTTGGAATATAAACAATACTTAGTACCCACGAAACTATCATCAAAAGACATGAGTGACATTGTTCAATTTTTATTGATCGGTCAAAGCTACATTTTAGTTGACAAAACATAACACATAAACAAAGAGATACGTTAAAGTAAGAAAAATATTTATTAATAAAAAATTATAAAAATAATAATTACATCTCAACAATTCATAATTACCACAATTTCATAAACTTAATTTTAAAATTAATTTTAAATTATCTTTTAAAACAATAATAAATATAACAAATATAAGTTCTTGTCATTCTTATTCAAATTATTCAATTATTTTTATTATATAGCATTAATTGTTAAAGAAATCAAGAGTGTCTTTGTTACAATTCTGAAAATATTATTTTGGCGTTACTTAAATAAATAATCTAAGTTTTTAGAGTATATATATATATATATATATATATATATATATATATATATATATATATATATATATATATATATATATATATATATATATATATATATATATAAAGTTAAAATAAAAATAAATATTTTAAAAAAATAGAATTGTGTCGTTATTAATTGCTACCTCTTAATTTTATGGAAATGTACGATTCTCATCCTATTATATGAGAATAAAAAGAGAAAAAAACCAAATATAAAATAAATTTTGGAATAAAAAATTTTAAGGCATAATTTATAAATATTTAAAATAAATATGAGAATGAGAATTCAAAAAATTAAAGTCACACTCCCAAGAATATGAGAATGAAGAATCTGCAAATTACTTGTGTCATGTCATGAGTAAGTCTGTTCCAGAAACCTAGTTGTGGGAATCTCCTCTGTATGTATAATCTATGGCATCCATCATCTCAAAATCAGAATGAAAGTATGAAGAAAAGCTTATTGAGATGTGGCTCAAATTATTCCTTGATGTGTAAATTGTGTGGATGGAAAATTGGCAGTTGTTGTGATTCTTATGTTCTCTCCAAGTATTATAAATAAGGTGTTATGGATGTTACCCCCAGAACCATAATGGATGATGTTATATCAGATATCAAAACATCATCTTAAAATTTCCAGTTATGGAAAGTTGTATTATTGCCAGGAACAGGAAGTAAGTATAAGTGTGAAGATGTAATCAGTCAGAATAATCTAGTGTGAGTAGTTAATTCTAACTGACTAATCAATAGGTACTTTGACGGGAGACTAAGTACTTATTAGATGTGCAGCCTGAATGCGGAATTCATATACTCTGTCGGGAGCTGAGTCTATGTATGATGTCTCATGGCATAATGTGAACTAAAAATCAATATCAAAGTTCACTATTATCTTCACAAGTTTTGGATGTATGGCAATGTTATCTGGTGATTATTTAAGGAGTTGATTCAACCAAGGAAATGCATACAGATGTTGTCAAATATTTTGACGGGAGCTGGATATTTGTAATAACTGTATGGTAATCTGAATCAAGATGGGAAGAAGTAGGTGATGAATAAAAGAGAATGTTCTACATGAAGATGTAACATCACAATTATCGAAGACACCAGAGATTGAAGAAGGCAGATAAGGTTCAGACTTATCTATTGAAGACTCATAATTGGTTATACATATGGTTAACTATGATGTTTCTTCTATTACAAGTTATAAAGTGTGGCAATCTGAATCTTGTGTAGCAAGTGAATTAAGAATTTCAAATTTGGAAACTGTGGTAAATTCCAAATAAAGAATGCTTCAAGTAATATAAGGATCAACATCAGAGATGTCCTTATTTTGTATATCTCGGGGAAGGGTATTGAGATCTTGTAATTCGCTTAATCATATGGAAAGTCTTTTAAAGACTAATCTTTTCAAGCCAGAAGAACAATGTCGAACAAGAAGTCAAGACATATCTCAAGATATGTTTTATCCTTAAAGACCAGCAGGGATAATTCTTAAACTTTTCATCTAAGACATGTATTGATGGTGTGTATCGCATGTTCTGACTTAGTGCATGTTTTGGAAATTGTCAGTTCCAAAATAAATAGGTTGTATTAAAGGCATTCATTGCCTTCAGCCAGTGCACAAATTCACCTGATGCGGTTCTTATTGAAGTAGCGTTTTTGACCAAGACAATTGTTACAGTCTAGGTACGTTATTTTAGTTGCTCATGTATTTAGAATGTCCTTTTGTTTCTTTTTCTTTCCTTCACTTTTTGTTGTGTCTTCGTTTCTTTTACTCTCATGTCCTTCATTCGGATATGGGTAAGTATAGAGTATGTGAAGGTTATGTTTGTCAACTTGTGGCAAACATAGGGAAAAAGGGTAGTGTTCAGACGTTGTTAAGTCTGAGATCAATCTTTGCAGTTGTTTTTGCAAAGATGTTGAATAGGACGTCCTATTATGAGTCTGCTGATTCTTGCATTTTTTGCAAATATTTTTGTCCAGTATCTTGTTTTTGAGTTATGAACACAAATTGTGTCTTGTGTTCTGAGCTATCCAATATAGAGGTCTGATTCTCTATGTTTGTAAATTGATAGTTCAAGTGATTGTTTCTGTTAGTAAGTTTCCTCTTGTGCTCTAAAAGAGGATGTTGTGTCAATCTGTGTTGTAGCATAGTTCTCAGTTTGAGGGGGAGTATTTAGTATCTTCTTTCTCATGTGCATCATGGCCTCAATTTTTCTCCTTCTTTGTAAAGATGATGCCTATGATTTTATGTTTCATGTGCTATAGTGAGTTCTCTTTCAACAAGCCTTTGTCATATTATGGCTAAAAAGGGAGAGAAGTGGTTATGTTATGTTATCTCTGAAGAGCAACTTTTAAGGGGGAGAAACTTTGTGTGATCTGTGGGATTCTTAAAAGAGAGATAACATTGGAATTGGACCTGCCAGAAAGATGTCCTAGTATGATGTTTCAACATCATAAAAGAAAACTGAAGATTGTCACTTGTAAAGTTTGAAATATCATAAACAGTGACTACCGAAGACTTCTAAATTGTTGTTGCTGGATTAAATTGTTTAAACCCTTGTATATTTTATTATGCTTCTATAATACAAAGGGTTATGTAAATTAATTTTAGCCAAAATAAGTCAAAGGTGGAGATTATCGATTCTCTATTTTTATGATTGACTTTATGTTTGGTAAAACTAATATAGCAGGAATATGTTAAATAAGATTTATAACTTTTAAGGAGAAAGCAGGTTGAAGTTCTATTTAGTGAAGAAACATGTTGCGTTGAAGTGTTTCAATATCTGGAACAATATGTCAAATGAGATGTCGAGACATCAGACATCACGCTACTGAACTGTCAAAGTTTGTTACAGTTCTGTTTTTAGTTGTGCAGAATATTCTGGGAATATTATGCATCCTATGTGGCGTGATCTTGAAGGCATATGTGAAGGTCCAAGAGCTAAGGAGAAAAATCAGCAATGACCTTGATTGTAGCAGAAGTTATCTGCTTGTTTGTTTTCTGCAGAAAGTTTGTTACTGCAGTTTGTTACAGCTTCAAGCTGTTATTTGAAGGCCCAAATCCAGTTGGATAATAGGTTATAAATAGAAGCTTTGTAACCTAAGTTTAGTACCAGTCGAATTTAGTAATTATGTAGTTTTTAGGGCTGAGTCTGTAATAACTCTCTAGAAGAGTTGGTTTGTAGGTGAACCACCCGGATTGTGGGATGGTCACTTATTTGTACCTCGAAGCCTGTAGGCAAGAGGATTATTTTACTCACTCAGAAGCTGTGAAGCAATGAGTGTACTTGTGTCCTTGGAAGAAGTTGTGAAGCAATTCCAAGTTTTATTTGTGTCACATGTGTGATTGTTTTGTATTGTGTTTGAAGTGTGATATCTTCAAACTGTTTTAGTTGTGTTTTGAGTGAGGTATCTCCAAGCTGATTATGTTAGGAGCCAAATAGTTGATGCAGTTGCTGGTGTGATAGTGACTGATAGACATCACTAAGGTGATTGGAAGTGAGCGGAGGTTCTCATATCTAAGTGAGATATCTTAGGTAGAAGGGTCATTAGATAGTCTGATTAAGTGAGGAGTGTAAACAGGGAAGGTTTCCCTCCAAATTAATATTCCTGATAATGAACTTCATTTCTGGCTTGGTATGCTCCCAGATGTAGGTTGGTTAGAACCAGAGTGGATGAACAATTTTGTGTGTTCTTTTATTTCCTGCATTGTTAATTGTTTGTTCTAACCTGTGTGTTTTATAATGTCAGATCAGATGTCAAGGCATCCTGAGTCTGTCTGTAACCAGAATTTCAAAATCTCAATTCCTTTTAGTGATAAGTTTAATTTTTTTATGAGTCAATCTTTCGGAAGCCTTGAGGTGGAAAAATCTAGTTTTACTATCTCCTTCCTTAACCTTAAGTCAATGCATCTTAGCCCTTCGATCCCACCACTGTTCTCCTGGTAAAACATGTTATCCAATTTCTGTTGACGTTCCTTAATAGCATTATAGTTGTTGTTATTTTGGTTATCCCCTTGAAGAGAAAGAGAATGCATATTCTCTTTAATTTTATTAATAGTAGTAGTAGGCTTGCCAAATTCCTTTTTACCCCAATGTCACAACTTACAACTTATTCAGGGTAGTGTTGAGCTTGTCAGAAGTGTCTCTATTGTAGTGGCCATTCCAACTACCTTCAATAATCTTCTCAATATCTGGGTGTTCCATCCAAAGTTTCTCAAATGTATTGGGTTTAGGTTTTTGGCGTTTATGCCCTTTTTGATATAGATCTGTGTGGAATTCCAGCAAGATGGAATTGTGGCCAGACTTGATTCTAGGGAGATGGGCGTTAATGTAGTAGGGGAAATAGTTTACTAGTTAACCATAAATTTGTTTAGTCTAGCAGTAATGAAGTTTTCTCCTTATTGATTATTGCACTAAATTTTCATGCTACCTGTATAAGCTAAATCATAAGTTGACAATTTTCAAAAAATGATAATTTAGTAATAATCCAAAACGTATAACTTATATCATGTTTTTTTAATATATATATATATATATATATATATATATATATATATATATATATATATATATATATATATATATATATATATATATATATATATATATATATATATATATATATTTCCTAAATTTTAGTAAAGACCCACTACTCGGAGAAACTCTCTTAAATTACAAATTTCTTTTGACCATATTTTCTTTCATATAATTAGAAAAATTAAACTAAATCTTACACCTTTGGCTATTTCTTTTCTTTCATAATATTGCACACTAAAAACTTCAAATATACTAGACTAAAAAAAAAGGACTTCAAATATAAAATCTATCTCAATTCCTTTCTCAATATGAGGATTCTTTCCGCGTGTACTTTGAAATACCATACCTCTTATGCCTGTTTTTCATCTAATGAGAAAAGAAATTGCATCATGTTGGTTGTTTTATAATTTTTGTTGACAATATCTTAATTGTTGACCACTCAAATCTAAAACATGTCTATCTCATATAAAAAATATAAACACATTCGAGAATGTGAACAAATACCTTAAAATACACCTTCAAAATATAAATATTGTCTTAAATTTATAAGTGATGCATTCAATTTTGAAAGTTAAAACATTAATCCTATATATCAGTATCTGGTTTTTTTAACATATATGTTTCGGGAACACTTACTAATTAATAGCAACCTAACATCAAAGTTTAATGATGGTCTCAAGAGGTTGATTTATTCATTCCATTGAATTGACCATTGACTCTTTGCATATAGAAAGTGCTATGATAAAATAAAATAAAGAAGTGTGTGTGTGTGAGACAGACAGTGAGAAAATGAAAGGAGTGTTGTTATATTTTATTATGGAAGGTGCTTGGCAGGTTCATACGAAGACCAAGTCGCCAACCCATATTTACCTACCAACCAGCAGCAACCAAAAACACAACACAAGTCTTATGAGGACGTGTAAATATTCATGTGATGATGTATCTTTGATGCATACAGATACCATCCAAACAACGTCTTCCAGAACCCTAAGAATCTTTTTTTATGTTTTTGTTTTTTATTATTTAGTTAACTTAATTAATAAAATGTTAAACAACAAGAATCGAACATGTGCAATGTATTTTGTGAAACACAAATATTACAAACTGAACTTCATAAAATCTTTGTGAAATGTTGCCTTTTATGATATATATATATAATAAGTTTCATTAACCTTTCTATTTTTATTTCTAATAAATTTTTTAGATAATATTTATTTTTTGTAATTAAATATTTAAATATTATATAATTAAATTATTTATTATTAAGAACTTAGGTTAATAACTATCATATAATTATTAATGGTTTGATCTTGTTCTATAAAAAGATATATTATTAAATTTTATTTTACCATAATATATTTTAAAAAATTTAGATATTAGTGTTACTTTTAATTAAATCTTATGAATATATGGATAGGAAATTAAATTAAAAAGTCTAAAATCTTTTTAAGCAACTTGATGCTAACTTATCTCTATTGGAAATTATGAAAATAACCTTTATGTAAATAATGTGATGCTAATTTGTGCTTATGTAGGCCTAAGAACAATTAAAAAATTTATCTATGAATAATTACTACTAACAATTTTCATTTCCCTAATACCGACAAAAGGCTGTAGACAAATTTAATTCAAACTATTGATGGTTTTTTTTACAAAACAATATACTATGATATTTATTATATAATAATATATTATAAAATTAGCAATATTGTTCTAATTTTTTTAGGGTCCATTTTAATTATTTATCTTGGATGTCTAAAAAGTCACGATCAACCTAATTATTGGTACATAAATTTTTGGAGTTTTTATAAAATATCAATTATTTTTAGTACGAAGAAAGTAAAAGTGTAAAAAGATAAATAATATGAAATCAAGTTCATTGTTAGAACATGTGTAACACCCCAAATCTACTCAAAGTTTTATATACCAAAAAATCAGAGTAATGTTAAATTTCACAAAGTAAATACTGAGGCGTCACACCTTCAAAAGCAACTCACTTTAAACAATTTGTTTTAAAGTATATATCTCAGATACACAGCATCGCCGGAAAACATAATTTGATTCATAAACATCAAAACATCTTCTTTATTAAACTTCCTTAATAAATCGTGTTTTCATAAAATATAATTCTTAAACATAAAAGAATAACATCAAAAGAACGACAACAAGACAACATAAATATTCCCCCCGAGTGCTACGTATCAGAGCGACACCGACTCGACTAACAGCAGCTAAAACTCCGTCTTCATAACCTGCACGTTACCAATATATAGGTAACGGCGAAACAAGTAAAAGGTGAGATACTCCAAAACATATAATTAAAGGCATGATAATATATATATATATATATATATATATATATATATATATATATATATATATATATATATATATATATAGTTAATTATAAAGGTTATAGATTAATAAGTGTAATTCCAACACATAATCAAAACTCACTTACTTTACTCGTCATCCTAATGTGTATAATCTACACTTTATCACTATAGCCTCATCGGCATAAAACGTCGCAACAACACATAACCCTCCGTCACCACGAAATCATCACAAACTAATACATCACTAATTAGCACGGTAGTCTTTAAGAACAACATCAACCAACAACATTAAATAATGCTAGTAATATAAGCAACATAACAAATCATCACAAATTGGCTAAAGCCCATCTTCGCTTTTGGCATAAAGCTCATCTTCGCTTTTGGCATAAAGCCCATTTTCACAACATCATCACAAATATCATCACATCATATATCATCGCAATTCAATATCATCCATCAATCAACACAACCCAACGCCAAATAACTCAAACATAAACATAACCGACTCCATGAGACACGACTATGTTATGCATGTGGTACCCATCGCTTTGTCCGTAATTAGGACACTTGGCATAAAGCCGATCTTCGCTCGGCATAAAAGCCATCATCGCTTGGCATAAAAGCCCTCTTCGCTTATGATATGTATGTGACTCGACAATAAAATAACACAACACAACAACATCATCATCGCTCATCCAAATTGGCATAAAGCCCACATCGCCATAATTTATCCAAAACAAGATAAATATATCATCGCATCATAATTGCATTACGCAAACATCACTAATAAATTCATCAGAAGTCATGTATTCACAATTCGGAAGCATTTATTAACAACATCAATTTAATCATCACATCATCATGTATCATCGCATTGTATATCAACAAGTATTTATTAATAATTACACCGTCGCAAATCTTACGTTTATTCACACCGTATCATCATTAATTAATTCACTAAATTCCGAAAACGGAAAAACAGTCAAAACGTCGATAATCATCGCGAAAGTAATTCCTAATAACTGGTATTAATCATAATCGTCGACGTCGAAATCGGATTGTCCATACGTGCCTTAAATCCACTAAAACACAATCCGGTTCAATTTACCGTAAATTGGCCTATTTCAGGTCGCTTCGTAAAATTCGTAATTTCCAGAAACTAACCTCACCACTACGTTCTACACGTCGAACTTAGCTAGCACGTCAATTTTCGTTGAATTCAGAGCAACTTGCTCCACCGCCGAAATTACCGGAATCGGAAAATCGGAACATAATCGGGTCCTAAATTTAATCGGCTATCTTATCCTCTAATTATATTTTATTGTTACTAAATATTACTAAGTGGATTTGGAGTTTTTAAAAGAAACAGAACCCATTTAGCAAGGAAATTATGCAGGTAAGTTTGTTTGACAGCAAAACAGAAAAACAAGTTTTACAGCAAAACAGACAAGGCAAAATGCAAAACGCAAAACAGCATGGATGGAGGGGACGAACGTCCCTGTTCTTGTTCAATAAAGGAGGCGAGGGCCTCATGTTAAGGGGGTGGCCGTCCCACACAAGGGAGGTGGGCGCCTCCCCCACTTAATTCTTCCATCCAAATTTCTTTACGACACAATTATATAGTATTTACTTACTTTATTATGTACTAAATATGTAGAAGAGAAGAACAAAACTAAAATGATTTTTTGATTCAGTGCATTGAACTAGAATTGAAGAATCTAGGTAGTGTTCCTAGCCATTTTTTCCATGACGTGTACTATTTAAAACATATTATGTAGACTATATAATATGCCATCTATTATTATTTAGTGGCATTCAAACATAGTGTCTTATTCTAAATTAAAGTTGTACAATAGGACCTTCTCAGAAACAATATTCTCTCTATTATCTATAAAAATTCACTTATTTCTTAAAACAAAAATTATTTCATTGATAACTCGTAAATTAATACTAGTATCAAGCTATTTTTACTGTATTACCATTTTTCTGGTTTTTTTTTCAACTTTTGCTATTTTGTTTTTCCTTTCTATTTCCTTTTCATCTTATATTTTCATTCTTATTTTTCCAAACACTACAACACTAACAACAATACATCTATAATCTCTACTCCTCATCCAACTTCTCCAAACTATCACAACAATCAACCAACAAAATCATAAAAATCTACGATCAATTTTTTCCTCAATTCAAACTAAACCCACCAACATCTCTTATCATCAACACAACATCAAAACATATTTCTACCATCAATTGAGAATTTCAACAACCACAACACAACACCAAAACAATGGCAAACTATAACCCCATGGATCAAAATACTAATTTTTCCTAAATCCACAACATATCTATCAAACCCTAACTATATGGAAAGGAAAATCAAACCCCTTACCTCTAGCTAGGAGATGATCCAAGGTGATGTTGCCAAGCCCAACCTCAAGCTTCCTCTCATGCTCCCTTGTTCAAGATCTTCTTCATCTTCTCCTCTTCTTCTTCTTTCCAAAACCCTCTCTTTTCTCTCTAGGTTTCTATTTTGGTTTTTTGTGTTTACAATGGAAAGAAAAGGAAAAGAAATTGGTTTTTATAACTTGTTTCCTACTAGTAAACCAAGTCTCCATGTTTGGTTTTGGTATAATTGAATGGAAGGAAAATGAGGAGAAATGGTTCTAGTAATGGTATTTTCCTTATTTAGTAAGTCAAGGGTGAAAACCTAAATCTCATCAATTAATCCTCACACTCCTAACCAATTATATCATTAATATAATTAATTCAATTAATTAAAATAATTCCGGGGAATTAAAATATCGGATCCGAATAATATTTTACGGACCGAACGGTCGCAAATATATTAATAGATATACCGATTAATATAATTATTTTCGTCGCCAAAACAATCGCCAAACGGTAATTCAAAAATATTAATATAATATAATATTAAATAAAACGGGCGTTACAACATGCTTTCTCATATTTGATGATTTGCATAAATCTTTAAACTTATGTAAAGTATCAACTGCTCCTTGCTTCTAGTGTTGGAAACCAAAAGTGTCAATGTAAATAGTATGAAATCATATTGTTTGTTTGAACATGATTTCTCTTATTTGAACATTTTACTTGAAGTGAGTTTGAGTGTTGTCAGTTCCACAATAAAAAGATCTAGTCCTCAGTCTTACTTATGGAGAAACTCCTGTCAAATTCACACATGCAAATTTCTCACACTCACTTGTATATTAGAAGTTTAGAACATTTGATGATCTAAGCATCAATCTTACTTCATGTGAATCAATCATAAAATTAAGATCACAGTAATTCTAATTAATATAAGAATTCTGATTTTATGAAATAAATATTATATTCTTATCATCACTTATTGTGTTTTTACTACTTTAAATTGTTATATATATATATATATATATATATATATATATATATATATATATATATATATATATATATATATATATATATATACACTCAATAACTTCACATCGGATAAATATTTTTGAAATCAACCCTTGGATTGAAACATACCATAATATAGATCATAGAAATAAAGTTTGACAACAAAGACTTGGGGAGAAATATTTTCCAAGTTGGATCACGACCCGTAATACTAATGACCTAATCGACATAGGTTAATCCTCTTCGGGAATTCATTTCACTATTACACAAGTGGATTTACCTTACACATCACCGCACAAGATCATGCCCCCCTTTCGTTGTGAGCCAATGGATCATCAGGAAACACTAGTTTGTTCTTCAAGTCGGAGAACCTGAAGGCAATTACTACGACATATCATATATAAGTGTGACTATGAGTTACACCTAAGTACGATTCATTAAACTTACAAGTTCTCTCCTAAATCTTTTACTTCATTTAAGCGTCAAAGAGTTAGTTTTTTTACAAAATTTTTTGTTCACCAAAAAATCCTCCCAACAGAACTAAAGCGTCTACGCTAACATCCATAACTAAAATCAATAGTTTTCTCTTATGTTACATTGTAGAAGATTAAAATCTTTGGTTAGATAAATCTTTGTTCGTCTAATCATTCATTTTTAAATATATTTTGACAAAGAAGATAAACATATTCATTATACTCCTTCCTTCCGTAACAATTTATAAGTGAATTTGAATTTTTTTATTACATTTGACAATTAATGTGTATAGTGTCAAATGTACCAAAAAAGTCAAATTTGCTTATAGTCATTACGAAGAGAGTATTTATTAAAATATAGCATCCATTATAAAATCAATAACTATATAAATAGAAGTACACATAATTAATCATTTTCCATATTTTTATACTCCCTCTGTCTCAAAATAAGTGTCTTTCTAGCCTCAAAAAGTTGTTTCAAAATAATAGTCTATTTACTTTTTCAATGCAATATTAAACCAATTTTACTCCATGTTTACACTTTTTCCAAGTATGATAATGTATAATAAAGGATAATTTTGTAAAGATGTTATTTTTATTGACTCAATCATTACTTTTCTTAATCTTTATAACAACTTTATGTTAAAATATTATATTAGATTTGATTAGATTTAATATTTAAATATAATTCAAGTTGTGTATGCTCAAACCCAATTAGGATTGTATATAAATAGTCATATTGTGTAGCCTTATCTTGTACAATACAATTCTAGTGAATAATATAATCCTTATTTCCTTAGTATTCTCTCTTTCTCTCCTCACTAGAAGTGCCTCACGCACTAACAAACTGGTATCCAGAGCTTTCAGTTATTGTTCTTGATCGAGTTTTCAAGAATTTCACGCTAGAGATAGTGTTTCTAGAGCAAGTGAGTCAACCACTGTTAAGATGGCTAGTGATAAGGGCATTTCTAATTCTCTTCCAATGCTTGACGACAAAAATTGGATCTGATGGGAAAAACAGATGTAATCCTTGTTTGGCTTCCATGAAACCCTAGAAGTGGTTACCGACGATGTTCATGCATTGGATGCAAATGCAACCAAAGCACATAAAAAGCCTACAATGAAGACAAGAAGAAGGATTTCAATGTTGCTTATTGCATTCAGGCGGTGGTCGATGCTGCTAATTTCAACAGAATCTCTTATGCTAAAACGAAGAAGGAGACATGGGATATTCTGGTGAAGTATTACAAAGGAGGTGACAAATTCAAGGTTGTCAAGTTACAAGCCTTGTGTTGACAATATGAGTTATTGTCGATGAGAAAAGATAAAAAAGATTGTAGAATATGTGTCAAAGGTTCAGAAATTCGTCCATCTCATGAAGGGTTGTGGTGAAACCATAACTGATAAGATGATAGTTTAGAAGGTAATGAGAATGTTGACCTTTCACTTTGATGAAGATATCGTAGATATTCAAGAATCCAATAATCTTGAAACCACAAAAGTGGAAGATTTGGTTGGTTCTTGGAGGCGCACGATATGAGGATTGTCGAAAGGAAATGAGTTTTAGACTCTATATAGACGCTGCAAGCTCAGTCATGGAAAAGGAATGGTGATTCCAACAAATTCAAAGTCAAAATCGCCAAGACTCAAGGAAAGAAGTCTTGGTCGAACTCTCACAAGCATCAGGTCGAAGATAGAGCTTCTAAGTCTTCAAAAATAGAAGGAGGAAACTATCGAAATGACAAATAAGATAAAAAGGCGTGTAGTGCTATAACTCTGAAAAGGGGGGTTACCTAGCCAATAATTATTGGTATAGGAAAGACAAGGGATCGACAGGCAAGGAAGAAGGAGCGAACCTTGCACACCAAGATTCAGATGATTATGAAGGAGGTATGGTGGTTATGGTTGCATTTGCAAATAACCATGTCAAATACAATATATGGTTCCTTGACTCATGATGCTTGAATCAGATGACTGGTTGAACGATGTGGTTGGTAGATTTCTACGGGTCGAAGAAGAGCAAGGTAAAACTTGTTGATAATAGTTCGTTGCAAGTAGAAGGTACTGGAAACATAGTCTCTCAAATGAGTAATGAAGGGAAAATGTGATTAAAGATGTGCTCTATGTACCTAGAATAAAATGCAACTTGCTAAGTGTTAGACAACTAGTCGAAAAATGTTTCTCAGTTGTTATTAAAGATGGAGCTTTGAAATTGTTCGACACCAAGAATAATTTGGTCTTAAAATCTCTGTTGTCAAAGAATATGACATGTAAGACTATGATCAGTTCGACAGAAGTTCAATGTTTACAAATTGTTGTTGACCACAAAGATAGTTGGTTGTGGCATTTGATGTTTGGACATTTGAATTTTCGATCACTCAATCAACTTATTACTCAAGATACAGTTACTAGAGTTCCAAGTCTTGAGATGCCTGAAAAACTTTGTGAATCTTGTTTAGTAGGAAAGCAATCCATAAATTAATTTGTTTCGACTATGCCAATGAGATTATCCTGCATTCTCGAAGTGGTACATTTAGATGTATTTGGTCCATTCGAAGAATATTCCATTGCTGGAATAATATTTTGTTTCGTTTGTCGATGAGTTCAGTCGAAAGCTATGGATCTATATGATCAAATGAAAGGACAAAGTATTTGATATCTTTAAGATATTCAAGATACTTGTCAAAAACCAGAGTGAGAAGAAGATCAAAGTTCTGCGAACATATGGATATGGTGAATACACATCCAAGATATTTGAATATTTCTGTGCAAAACATGGTATTGATCATGAGGTAACTGCTCCTTATAGCCTTAACATAATGGAATTTCAAAAAAAGAAATATGACCATATTGGATATGGCGAGATGCATGCTGAAGCAGAAGAATTATCCAAAATCTTTATGGGGAGAAGTTGTTTCGACTGTAGTTTATATCCTGAATGTAACACCCCTTCTAATTTACCCAAGATTTATATATTTTAATCAGAGTTTTAAACATAATGACAAGGGCATCACAATTTTAAGAATTTAAAAATAACAAAAACAGTTATCATGCCTTTTACTGAAGAACTTATTAAACAAAACAAAACCAATGATTATGTTTATACAGCGGAAAGATAACAAAAATTCCGGAATAATTCAATCAATAATTATTCCCAACATAATTCAAAATAACAAGTTTAAATCCATAAAAATTCCAATCAATCGTTCTCGGTTACAACTACGAGCATGACAACGATCGCGGATTATATAAATAGCACATAAACTCACCAATTCAAATCTCCTCAATCTGAAATCATCAAAGTAAGGGTGAGATTTCATCAAGATTAAGATGCATTATACATTTTTTAACACAATAAAACAACCAATTCGTTATTTCACCCTTATTAACATCATCAGAATACAATTCACAAATACAATCACACAGATCATTATGCATACAACAACAATCAATGCAATTATAACACTGGAAATCATCCTAACATGTTACAATTACATATGCAATGCAGACTCAAATGCATGTGGTACCAAACGTGAACCAAGTCCACATCTTGTTCCGCTTACACTTTGGAAAACAGCATCAATCAATGATTCTCCCATACACCACTGGGTCAAGAATTTAGCCTCACCACCACTATCCATTAGGTACGGTTATTGGCCCTGCAAGTTCAATTCCACACAATGGGAATGAACCATTACCAAAATGCTCATACATGCACATCAGAAGCATGCAACAATTCAAACATGGAATATGATCACACAACATTATTCAAATTATAATCAATAACAACAACAGTTTATGGTAACAGCAATCATGAACACCTAATGTTAATCACAACTCATGGAATTAACATACTGCACATTTACGGAAGCCAGATTAATTCTTCAAGATCTCACTTATTAGTGTTGAAAATATTTTTATTAGGTAGTACTCGTTCTAAGCTTTCCAACGATACCAACTATGCCTAAATCGGAGTTACGGTCGCAAAGATATGACCGAAATCGTTTTCAGAAAATTCATGTTCTGTCTCAGCACAATATGAATCGATGCATAAGCCTATGCATCAATGCATAAACAACATGTGTCGACTCATAATTCGTATGCATCGATGCATAACTTTAAAATTCTGCATTTTTCCAAAAATTGTTCAGTATGCATCGATGCATAACACGTATGTGTCGATGCATAGCTTTGATTTTTGGCCTATGTGTCGATGCATAGAGTTATGTGTCGATGTATAGCTTATTTCTGTTTCTGTTTTTCTAAATTTTTCCTGCTTGCATCGATGCATAACCCCATGGGTCGATGCATAACACGTGATTTTCACCAAAAGTCAGTTTTTCTCACTGTTTTCCAATGCCCGTTGAATCCATTCATTACCAAACTTCATATTATCACAAAACAGAATTAATTCATGTATTTTTACATTCAATTGACCACAGAATTTCGTTTTCTAATTAGCCTATGATCATATTACGCAGATTCACCGTTCATAACAATTCCAATCAAGGTTTTACGTCGGATTATAACGGTAGGGCACAACCTAGAATCATAATTCGAGATTCCTAACGGATTGAATTATTCTATTGATCATCAAAACCTATAAGACATAAAAATCAGATCAATCCCCCCTTACCTCGCGATGAATCTTCGAATTTCCGACGAATTGGCTTTTTCTCCTCTTTCTCTTCTCTTTTTCAAAAGCACGTAGAATGAATCCTAATTTTCTCCAATCCTTCTCTTATTCCTCAATTCCTTTATTTATTCCTTTTTATTTGCCAAATAATAGAAATAAATAAATTAGCTTAATTAGAGCCTTTTGCTCCAAACACCTCCCAATTCTACTTCACACCCCAACACATCCATTTATTTAATTAAATAATTAAATCCATTAATAAAAAATATTAATAATTAAACCTTTAATTAAATTAATAATTAAATTTCTAATTATTTAATAGTTGAATTAATTTGGGGTGTCACAACTCTCTCCTACTAAAAGAGTTTTCGTCCTCGAAAACATACCTTAGACGAAAAGTTCGGGATACGAGTCCTTCATCTGGCTCTCCAGTTCCCAAGTTACATTTCCACCTGCTGGTCCTCCCCAAGCTACTTTCACCAATGCTATCTCTTTACCACGTAACTGCTTCACCTTTCGATCCTTAATTCTCGCAGGTAATGCCTCAACAGTCAGATTATCTCGCACCTGTATATCATCTACCTGAATCTCATGAGACGGATCAGGAATGTACTTCCTCAACTGAGATACATGGAAGACATCATGAAAATTCACAAGCGACGGCGGTAAAGCAATCTGGTAAGCAACTCTTCCAACCTTCTTGGTAATCTAATACGGACCAATAAAGCGCGGAGTCAACTTCTTTGACTTCAAAGCTCGACCAATACCAGTCATCGGAGTAACTCGCATGAACACATGATCTCCTTCACTAAACTCGAGATCCTTCCTCCTCTTATCATGATAACTTTTCTGACGACTCTAAGAAGCTTTCATCTTCTCCTGAATCATCTTGATCTTTTCTGAAGTCTGTTGGACAATCTCCGGTCCAATCACAACACTTTCTCCAGATTCGTACCAACACAACGGTGTACGACACCTCATACCATACAATGCCTCAAACAGAGTCATACCAATACTCGAATGAAAACTATTGTTGTAGGTAAACTCAATCAATGGCAAGTAACTATCTCAAGCTCCACCTTTCTCCAACACACAAGCTCTCAATAAATCCTCTAACTACTGAATTGTTCTCTCCGTCTGACCATCTGTCTGCGGATGATAAGCGGAACTCAATCTCAACTTAGTACCTAATGCTTCTTGCAGCCCCGTCCAAAACTTAGACGTAAACCTCGGATCTCTATCTGAAACAATACTAGAAGGAATACCATGCAAACTTACAATCTTCTCAACATACAATTCTGCCAACCTCTCCATAGGATAATCCATTCTTATCGAAATAAAGTGAGCAGACTTCGTCAATCGATCAACAATAACCCAAATAGCATCACAATTCTTCGCTGTCCTTGGCAAACTAGATACAAAATCCATAGAAATGCCATCCCATTTCCACTTTGGAACAAACAACGGCTCCATCAATCCTGACGGTTTCTGATGTTCAATCTTTGACTTCTGACAAACCAAACAAGCATAAACAAACTCAGCAATTTCCTTTTTCATTCCAGGCCACCAAAATAAATTTTTCAAGTCATGATACATCTTAGTAGCACCGGGATGAATACTTAATCCACTACGATGTCCTTCTTCCAAAATACTCTTCCGAAGTTCTGCAATATCTGGTACACAAACTCTGTCACCAAATCACATAATACCGTTCTCGTCAATTCGGAATTCACCTCCTTGACCTTGGTTGATCAATGTCAACTTATCCACCAAACCAACATCAGATTTCTACCCAGTTCGAATTTCCTCAAGAATATCACTAGTCAACTTCAACATACCCAATTTAACACTATCAAAAGTAGTCTCACATACCAGACTCAAGTCTCTGAACTTCTCAACCAATTCCAATTCACGGACCATCAACATAGACATATGCAAGGACTTCCTACTCAATGCATCTGCAATAACGTTTGCCTTACTAGGATGGTAATTCAAACAAAAATCATAATCCTTGAGAAATTCCAACCATCTCCTCTGCCTCATATTCAACTCTTTCTGATCGAAGAAATATTTCAGACTCTTATGATCACTGAATACCTCAAATCGAGAACCATACAAATAATGCCTCCACAATTTCAGAACAAATACCACAGCTGCCAATTCTAAATCATGAGTCGGATAATTCCTTTCATGAACTTTCAATTGTCTCGAAGCATAAGGCACAACCTGCTTATCTTGCATCAAAACACCACCTAATCCCATCAATGACGCATCACAATACACAACAAAAGATTCTGTCGGATTCGGAAAAATCAGAATCGGAGCACTAGTCAACCTCTTCTTCAACACTTGGAATCCTTTCTCACATTTTGCATCCCAAACAAACACTTGACCCTTCCTGGTCAACTTAGTCAACGACAAAGCTAACTTCGAAAATCCTTCAATGAACTTTCTATAGTAACCTGCAAGACCAAGAAAGCTACGGATTTCAGAAGCATTCTTCGGCGCTTCCCACTGAGATACCGCTTCTACCTTCGTAGGATCAACAACAATACCATTCTTAGAAATCGCATGACCAAGAAAGCTTACTTCACTTAACCAGAATTCACACTTAGACAACTTCATCCTTTCTTTCAACAGTTCCAACACAATTCTAAGATGTTCTGCATGCTCTTCATCATTCTTTGAATAGATCAGAATGTCATCAATAAATACCACCACAAACTTATCAAGATACGGATGAAATATTCTGTTCATATATTCCATGAAAACACCAGGTGCATTAGTAACTCCAAACGGCATAACAGAATATTCATAATGTCCATAACTCGTTCTAAATGCAGTTTTCTGAATATCTTCCATCTTCACACGAATCTAATGATATCCAGACCTCAAATCAATCTTACTAAATACACAAGCTCCAACTAACTGATCCATCAAATCATCAATCCTCGGCAATGGATACCGATTCTTGATTGTAACTTTGCTCAACTGTTTGTAGTCAACACACAACCTCATTGAACCCTCTTTCTTCTTAACCAACAACACAGGAGCGCCCCACGACGAAACACTAGGACGAATAAACTTCTTCTCAAGTAGTTCTTCCAACTTCTTCTTCAACTCAGACAATTCAGATGCCGACATGCGATAAGGTGCCATAGACACCGGACTAGTTCCAGGAATCAGATCTATTGTAAACTCCACTTCTCTCTCAGGTGGAAACTCACTAACATCTTCCGGAAACACTTCTGGGAATTCATTCACCATTGGCAATTCACTACTTTTAGCCTTTTCCTTTCGTTTCCGTCGAAGAATACAGCATAACCACTACCACACCATCGTTAACAGTTGCGCAACTCTGATCATCCATCTTAATTCATTGTCCTTATTAGAGTCTTCGTCAACTCATATGGTTCACAAGCTTCTACCAAACTTCATTCATATTTATCACTTTATGCCCCATTTAGCCAGCAAGACAATTGTATATCATCTAATACGATTCCATCTACTATCAACAAGAGATTAAGGATGATCAAGTCCTCAATTTGTCAATAGGCATCCGATAATCATATTGGAGTATAAATCATCATTACCAACACTTCTGTTCTCAGAATCGTACTAGACTTTTTGCACTTCCAACTATGACTCACGGTCCAAACGATTCCAACAACTCCAACCACTCTTGCACTGTCTTCTCAAGCAGTACCTCGTACCAATGACTTACAATTGGAACATATCCAGGAAGCATCTCTTCTCCCTCACTTAGTTCACGCTACTCCTGCAATAAGCAATCAGAAAAGCAACAAGTACCGACAGTGTTGTACACACTTGTCGCGTACAAAGGGATAATAATATTAAGACACGACCGACTATGCTCTGATACCACTATTGTAACACCCCTTCTAATTTACCGGTGATTTATATATTTTAATCAGAGTTTTAAACATAACGACAAGGGAATCACAATTTTAAGAATTTAAAAATAACAAAAACAGTTATCATGCCTTTTACTGAAGAACTTATTAAACAAAACAAAACCAAGGATTATGTTTATACAGCGGAAAGATAACAAAAATTCCGGAATAATTCAATCAATAATTATTCCCAACATAATTCAAAATAACAAGTTTAAATCCATAAAAATTCTAATCAATCGATCCCCAGTGTTACAACTACCAGAGCATGACACTGATACGCGAATTATATAAATAGCACAGCTCTATAAGCTGTCCTCACCAATTCCCGAGCAGTTAATCTCCTCAATCTGAAATCATCAAAGTAAGGGTGAGATTTCATCAAGATTAAGATGCAATATACATTTTTTTAACACAATAAAACAACCAATTCGTTATTTCACCCTTATTAACATCATCAGAATACAATTCACAAATACAATCACACAGATCATTATGCATACAGCAACAATCAATGCAATTATAACACTGGAAATCATCCTAACATGTTACAATTACATATGCAATGCAGACTCAAATGCATGTGGTACCAAACGTGAACCAAGTCCACACCCTGTTCCGCTTACACTTCGAAAAACAGCGTCAATCAATGATTCTCCCATACACCACTGGGTCAAGAATCTAGCCTCACCACCACTATCCATTGAGTACAGTTATTGGCCCTGCAAGTTCAATTCCACACAATGGGAATGAACCATTACCAAAATGCTCATGCATGCACATCAGAAGCATGCAACAGTTCAAACATGGAATATGATCACACAACATTATTCCAATTATAATCAATAATAATAACAACATATGGTAACAGCAATCATGAACACCTAATGTTAATCACAACCCATGGAATTAACATACTGCACATTTACTCAGCAAATGATTCACAATTTCACAACGAGTTCTTATTACGGAAGCCAGATTAATTCTTCAAGATCTCACTTATTAGTGTTGAAAATATTTGTATTAGGTAGTACTCGTTCTAAGCTTTCCAACGGTACCAACTATGCCTAAATAGGAGTTACGATCGCAAAGATATGATTGAAATTGTTTTCAGAAAATTCATGTTCAGTCTCAGCATAGTATGCATTGATGCATAAGCCTATGCATCAATGCATAAACAACATGTGTCGACTCATAATTTGTATGCATCGATGCATAACTTTAAAATTCTGCATTTTTCCAAAAATTGTTCAGTATGCATCGATGCATAACACGTATGTGTCGATGCATATCTTTGATTTTTGGCCTATGTGTCGATGCATAGAGTTATGTGTCGATGCATAGCTTATTCCAGTTTCTGTTTTTCTAAATTTTGCCTGCTTGCATCGATGCATAACCCCATGGGTCGATGCATAGCACGTGATTTTCACCAAAAGTCAGTTTTTCTCACTGTTTTCCAATGCCCGTTGAATCCATTCATTACCAAACTTCATATTATCACAAAACAGAATTAATTCATGTATTTTTACATTCAATTGACCACAGAATTTCGTTTTCTAATTAGCCTATGATCATATTACGCAAATTCACCGTTCATAACAATTCCAATCAAGGTTTTACGTCGGATTATAACGGTATGGCACAACCTAGAATCATAATTCGAGATTCCTAACGGATTGAATTATTCTATTGATCATCAAAACCTATAAGGCATAAAAATCAGATCAATCCCCCCTTACCTCGCGATGAATCTTCGAATTTCCGACGAATTGGCTTTTTCTCCTCTTTCTCTTCTCTTTTTCAAAAGCACGTAGAATGAATCCTAATTTTCTCCAATCCTTCTCTTATTCCTCAATTCCTTTATTTATTCCTTTTTATTTGCCAAATAATAGAAATAAATAAATTAGCTTAATTAGAGCCTTTTGCTCCAAACACCTCCCAATTCTACTTCACACCCCAACACATCCATTTATTTAATTAAATAATTAAATCCATTAATCTAAAAATATTAATAATTAAACCTTTAATTAAATTAATAATTAAATTTCTAATTATTTAATAGTTGAATTAATTTGGGGTGTCACATTGAACATGTGCCATACTAAGATATTGAGTAACAAGGTTCATGAAGAAGTGTGTAGTGGAAAATGACCATCAATAAGTCATTTGAAGGTGTTTGGCTCTATGTATTACAAGCATATTCCTAAAGCGAGAAGTAGGAAGCTTGATGATAAGAGCTAATATATGATACTGGTAGGATATCATAAAATTGGTGCTTATATGCTATTCAATCCAATTAATGAGAAGATTGTGTTGAGTAGAGATATTGTGATTGGTGAAAATTCTGCCTGGGATTGGAATTCTAATGATGCCATTGACAAGCCACTAATGAGATATGGCTTTGACGAAGAAATTGATAAAGTCGAAGTCGAAGAAATTTCTAATATTCTAATTGAAGTCGAAGCAGTTACTAACATTCCAGGCAATGTTGAAGTCGAAGAGGGTGTGGCGAACACAAGCCATAAAACTCAACAAACTATAGTTCTTCCATCAAGACTTCAAGATTATAAAGTGACTGGTGATGATGAAGTAACACTAGATGGAGAATTAGCTCATTTTTCTTTACTTACAGGTGCTTAACCAATTAACAATAACGAAGCTTTGAAGACTAAATAGTGGAAGTTGTCTATGGTCGAAGAGTTACAGGCAATCGAAAGAAATAACACATAGGAGTCAGTCGAATTGCCAGCACATACAAAAGTTATCAAAGTAAAGTGGGTGTTCAAGTTGAAACACATTGCATATGGGTTGATAGCATGACATAAAGTAAGATTAGTAGCTTGAGGTTTTCTTCAAAGAGCATGACTCGACTACTCTGAAGTATTTGCTCATGTAGCAAGATTGGAGATTGTTCGACTAGTGGTAGCATTGGCATGTAACCAAGGTTGGTCGATATTTCATTTAGATGTGAAATCAATATTTTTGCATGGTCCTTTAGACTAAGAGGTCTATGTCACACAACCTCCTGGGTCTGTGATTTAGAAGGAAGTGATTAAAGTATATAAGTTGCACAAAGCACTCTATGGCCTCAAGCAGACACCTAGGATATGGAACAAGAAGATTGACTCATACTTAGTTGAATTGGGATTTGTCAAATGCAAATCAGAGTACGGTGTCTATGCTCAGGTTGTAGCACAAGATATAACAACCATCTACTTATATGTCGATGACTTGCTAGTAACTGGAAATATCTTGGAGAACTTGTCAAAGTTCAAAGAGTTGACGACGAAGGAATTTGAAATGTCGAATTTGGGAAAATTGTCTTATTTCCTAGGCATGGAATTTCAAATGTCGAAGCAAGGTATGATGCTACATCAAAAGAAGTGTGTTAAAGAGATACTCAAGAGATTCATAATGGATTATTCGAATTCTATATCCTCGTCTGTCAAACCAAATATGAAGTTGGAGAAAAATGGAGAAGAAGACAAATCAATGTAACTCTGTTCAAGTAAATTGTGGGATCTTTGAGGTATATGTGCAACACTAGATCTGATATAGGTTTCGCAGTCGAATTAGTGATTGGATTCATGGGTGAACCAAGAGTGTCACACATGAAGGCTGCAAGAAGAATTCTGATATACTTAAAAGGAACAACATAATTTAGAATTCTATTTCGACGAGATTCTGAAGGCAGAGAAGCAATAGTTAATTGTTTTTCAGATGTTGATTGGTGTGGAGATAAGGAAGATCGAAGAAGCACAACTGGATATTTCTTTCAAGTATTTGGTGCCTCAATCTCACGGTGTTCGAAGAAGCAATATGTGGTGGCATTATCATCTTGCGAAGCTGAATATACAACAGGATTTTATGTTGTTTATCAAGCAATTTGGATCAGATCAGTGCTTAAAGAAATGGATGTCGGCGTGAAAAAATCTCTAGTGTTGCAAATCGACAACAAGTCATCCATAAATCTGGCGAATAATTCAGTTCTGCATGGAACAAGTAAATGTATCGAAGCTAGGTTTCACTTCTTGCGGGAAAAGGTAAATCAATGTGAACTTGAAGTTAAGCATTGCTCAAGTGAAGCACAGCTGGCAGACATTTTCACCAAATAATTAAAGATCGACAAATTCTTAAATTTGAGAAAGAAATTATGAATAATTCAGATTGATTGTGTTTAACGTATGTCCAACAACTTGGATTATGAGATATGTTAAAATATTAGATTAGATTTGATTATATTTAATATTTAAATATAATTCAAACTATATATACCAAAATCTAATTAATATTGTATATAAATAGTCATACTCTATAACTTTATTTCGTACAAGTGTACAATTATAATAAATAATAGAATTTTTATTTCTTTATTATTCTCTTTTCTCTCCTCAATAAAAATTATTTCACACATTAACATTTTAGAGGACTCTTATTTTGATATAATAACTCATGATTCACACATATGTTATTCTCATCATTGTATGATATACGATACTAAGAATTAAGTTCAACTTTTGATTCTCCAAAGAAAAGCAAATATCACGTGTCCTATCACATGGTGCCGCCTTAGGAATGTACTACTGTTTTTCCCAAATCCGAACTAGGATTTCCCCTCACGTTCACACTTTTGACTAAAATATTACTAAATATATTTCCAAGAAAAAAAAAATCCACCATATATACCCAACAAGACACACATGTTTCCTTCCCTCTAACTCTTCTTCTTCCTTTCCTTTCCTTGTACGGTCCCTTGACATGTTCCAAACCATGTCCGATCCACCAAATGAATTTTTCCAATTCCACCACCAAAGTTTCCCAAACCAAACCCCTCCTAACTACACCACTATTTCTACCAACACCACCCCCCTTACAACCTTACCCCCACCAGAGACCATCAACCCAACCTCACCAACATCCGCCACCAATCTAGGCCCAGACGGCCGTGTCTCAAAGCCCATCCGGCGAAGATCACGCGCCTCAAGACGAACTCCCACCACTTTACTCAACACAGACACTACCAATTTCCGTGCCATGGTGCAACAGTTCACCGGAGGCCCGATTGCACCTTTTGCAGCATCAGCATCGTCTGCATCACCAAATTTCTCAACTCTGGCAGGCCTTGGCCTCGGCCCCGGCCCACGGGCTTCTTCCCACCCTATGAATCATCAAACTATGATCTCTCATCATCCTCTCTACCAACATCCTCAACAGCTTCAACAATATCAACAACACTACAACAACATGTATAGTAACACTGGCACTGGCAACGTAGGAGGAGATGACAACGCGTTTTTTCAAAGACTTATGAGCAATCCAAGACCTCCAAACAATGATAGTAATGTTAATAATGCTGATATTCATGGAGGAGGAGAAGGAGGAGGTTTTTTCCCAAGCACTTCTTCTTGAGAATCGATTATCTCCGGTAGGAAAAGAGATAGTGGTGTTCTTTTCTTTGGTTTTCGTTGGTCGCATGGGGTGGCGGAAGCATGAAAGCGACGTAAATTAAAGCAGACAAATTAGGTTGCTAATTTGGCCTAAATTGTTGACCAACCATTTTATTTTATTTCTACAATATTTAATATTTGTTTTTTATTATTATTGTAACCATATTATTCTATTACTATAGTTACTATTAGTATTACTATTACTATTTCTTTTTAACTTTTGTAATAATAACTTTTGGGATTTTTTTTTGGTGGGCACTAGGCTATGCTTCTACTAGATCCCTTTGCTTGGCGTTGCAATCACGTTTGTTTATTTATTTATTATTACCTTTTTTTTTGGTGTTGTCAAGCACTTGATTTGTGGACTAGTTTTTTTTATATATTATACAATGTGCTGACTTTTCCTAATTCCATGAATAATGACCACGCTATATTTTGTTTGATGATGATGGTAATAATACAATTGGGACCCTTTTTTCTCTCGAAGGAGTTAGCCATCAATGAAAAGTCGTATCTTAGTAGTACTATATAGATGGATTAAATAATGTTACTTTAGCAGTTGGAAATGTGGAATTTGTAACCTATCCTTACCAAATTCCTTTGACGTAGGTTACTGATCACATAACAAGTAGTAGTGCTGATTAAATTTTTCACCAAAACTTTAAATTAACTACATTCGGTTTTTTAATCCGGAAGTACCTCAAGATAATGTCAATAGTTGATTGGACGTAAATGCAAATTTTAAGGGGTTGATTGGACGTAAATGTTAGGGAAGGAAAATTAGCATGAGTTTCTCTCTATCTTTATTATATCACTTTTATTATATCACTCTTAGTCATCTCCTTTTTGTCTATTTTTTTCTTCTAAAATACAACTAAAGTTATCAAACTTATGGAAGACAAAGTTATCTAATATATTCTCAATTTTACGAGAGCATAAATATTTTATCAGATATAATTTTTAACTCTATTTTGAGTTTTCACAAAACTTATACAAGATTCAATCATTATTGTGAGAAAAAAGGTACACGAAACGGTGGATTCTCATCTTTATCGCTGATAAACGATCACATGCACGGTCACATCTTCATCGTTGTATTTAATCGAACGACAACCCGCATAAAGTGTTGGATCATACGTGAATGGTTTTAATCGCTCATATTATATAAAGATCAGTTAGTTTCATTTCAGGTATTCAATTCATTATAATTCTCAAACTATTTTTCATTTAGTCACTAACTTGGATGTTGAAGTGTTAACCTTGTAGATTCACTTCTTCTCCACCACACGAGAAGTCTCCACCTTATAGATCACTTAAGCTAACAAAGCTCCACTTCCCCTTCCTGTAAAAGATAATTCAGTTCTAGTTACCTCTCTGTATGTTCCTAAGCAACAAAACTTTGTTCCTCCGAGAGTTAATTAGGGAACGTTCCAAGATCTCTCGTTCTTCCTACCTTTGTAATATATTTCCAAGGTCAACCTTCGAAGCAACCTTCATCGCTACCGTTAATTCCTAGACAAGACATTATCATAAACCTTCAACAACTACAAGTTAACTTATGTGTGCAAAAAGTTATAGATCTTCTAAGCAATCTATATAAGTTACTACAACAAAAAAACTCTTAAACCCCAGTGGACATGATACTTAGGATTAAAGAGAATTTGTAGTACATTTCTCAAAGAGCTAGCACCATGCGCAACATAGATCCGTGTAGAAACCAAAGGATTCATATTGTAGCCTAGTCCACTAAGCATGGAGATACCTGATCATCGTCCTTGCCGCTCTCCACCGCACCACTCTCGAAGAGGAAACGAACACATGGTAGGTACGCCAACCTCTAAGCGAAAAAAAGAACACACACTCTCTATATGCAGTATTGATAGCAGAATCACGAGGTCTCTTAAGAAGCCCCTAAATCTAGAAACTTAGGATGATAAGGGGTATTCATATGAACTCGTCGAACATGTGGACAACAATATTGAATAATTACCACACCCAGTGAGCTATGATGTGGAAGCTCTTTCCATTATCCCTTAAAGAAACTAATATAACCTAGTTTAAAACCCTCTTAGGAAGAAGCATATATTCATGGAAGGAATTATGTGACTCGTTCACTACTCAATTTATCACTCAAAAGCATAAACTAACCAATATGGTTATAATCAGCATGATCACGTTCCTAGAAAGTCTAATATTAAATTGATGATGGAAAAGTGTGTCATAACCCAAACCCGGTAAAATGAGGATTTTAAAAACTAGAATTTGCACATCAACAAAGTTCTTAGAAAATTAGCGTCTAAGGTTGACTCTATACCACACATGGTAGGATATTGGAGACCCAAATATCTCAAGTAACGCAACAACAAGCTTATTCATCTGACCCTTCTGAAAATTTTTGGGGACAACCTAATTCAAGTCTAAAAGGGCATTTGATCGATGTTACGTTACGACGTGGAAAACAATAGAAGATGCTAGTAAGAAAGATGAGAACATTTTGAAAAGAGTGAGCTAACCCAACCTACTAGTTGCAGAATAAGAACAAGAAAAACATTATGTTGCTCCTCCACCCAATATACCATTAATTTGGTTTTCGTTGATATTTTCTAAGGCAGAGGTCGAGGAACAATTCAAGAAGTTTTTTTTAATTGCTTGAAAAAATACATATCAAGATTTCATTCACAAAGGTTTTATCTTAGATGCCTTATTATGCTAAATTTCTTAAGTAAATTGTGAACAATAAATACAAACTAAAGGATAACCAAACTGTAGCACTGACAAAAGAATGCATTTTCATTATCCAAAATAAATTTCCATGGAGTTAAAGGATCCAAGGATTTTTCTATTACATAGGTTATAGGAACGATGAGTTTCGAGAGATTTATGTTATTTAAGGGCAAGTGTGAGCATCATGCCCCTATCGATTTGTAGGAACCTGGATCTCTGTGAGATGGAGTCCACTAATATATAATTACAGTTAGTGGACATGTCTATTAAATATCCAATAAGAATACTGGAAGATGTTCCAATAATAATTGGACAACTTTTCATATCCATTTATGGAGATAAAGTAAGTCACTTAAATTTTTATTCTCTCATGTATACATTTCTTATCCTCTGTCGTGGCTAACCTTTGAGGTAAGAGATGAGAAAATTGAATTTATTCTTTCAAAATCTATCATTTATAGGGATGACAATGAGTAGAGTTTAAATAGTATAGTATAGTACTCATTCCCATCCCTTTGTTTTGAAAAAAAATAATTGTACCAAAGCCCATATCCATGTGGAAACTATTGTTTCTACATGTATCATTATCCTCTGGGTACCTAAGTAGTATAACTTGTACCTATTACTTGCATTTCTAGTAAAAATAAATTAATCAATTATAAAATGTTATATCATTTTAAGTTTTTAACAACGTTAAAAAAATTAAAAAATATTATTGTTGAACGATGAAATAACAAATACTTATATTAAAATGTATAATATTTTAATAGAGCTATATTTATTTTTTTAAATTGATAGACATACATTATTATATAATAATATAAATAATAACATAAAATATGTATTGTGTGGATAACGGGGCGGGTGGGTAATAAGGAGCTTGTAGTCGTCCTCATACCCACTTATTTTAGAGGGTAATCATCTATGTTTGTGTGCTTGCAGGATTTTAACCTACATACATGAAGAATTTACTTATTAAAAACCAATAATAACAAAGATATCGTATACCGATTCCTTTCTCTCCTTTTGTAACTGTTTTTGTTTGTAGCCTTAATAATTTTAGCTGTTCATTGTATTGTTAATGCAATCATTTCTTGATTATTTTACATATTTTATGTATATTTTTAATTATAAAATTTATTTATATTTATGTATTTTTATTATTTAGTTTCTATATATATTTTAGGTTTGATATCTTCTTTTTGATATTGTAGGTTAACTTTAGAGTTTATTTTGATATTTTAACATTAAAAATAGTTAATTTTTTAACTCTTTATAATATAAAATATTAAATTACTCTGATTCGTCGATATTATAATTTTTTTACATTAACTATTGATAAAAATAAGTAAAATTAATTTTATGATAAAAATGAATGTATTAATTCTCCTTAAATTAAATGAAATAATTGATTTGACTAAAAATATTAAAATTAAATATATTTTTAAGACGTTAAAAACTCTATTGAAAAAAGAGTTATAGCTAAAATACTGACTATTAATTTTCAACAATGATTTAATTTTTTTTATAAGTGGTTATACAGACAAAGAGAAATTTTTCTCTTAAATGTAGGCTTTAAATCATTTTGGTTAATTTTAATTTTATTTTGATCTTTTAATTTAATATATATATATATATATATATATATATATATATATATATATATATATATATATATATATATATATATATAAAAAAATATATTATGTTAATCATTATTGTTTGATTAACGATATAAATACTTAAAATTTAATCGATAAATTTGTCATTAATTAGATAAATAATGTAATGTAATATAATTTAAAAAGTTAAGAGATTAATATGGATATTTGTTAAGTTAAGAGATTAAAATAAACTCCAAAACTAATATAAGATACCAAAAGAATATGAAATCTAAAATGTAAGATAAGAATTAAATAATAAAAATCAGAGTATCTCAGAAAAAGATACTAAATATAAAAATCAAAGTATCTGACAATAAGATACCAAATATACATTGTAAAAATAATTTAATTGTTATGCACTTTATGTTTTGAGTTTTTCGGTTCATCTACATCATCTTCTATTCTTCTTTCCCTTCTCCTTGAGCTTATCGGAACCACAGAAAAGAAGGAACTCACCATTCTCCAAAAAAGCATGAATACTCTAAAATTCATGAAAGCTCTACTAAATCCCAAATCCATTATCTCCTATAATAGTTCAATTTCTCCCAACAAAACCCCAAACTCCATTGTATGCTGCTAGAATTTATTGGGGGAAATTGAACTTGTATGAAGATAATAGATTTGAAATTTAGTAGAGCTTTCATGGCTTTTAGAGTGTTCGTGCTTTTTTGGAGGATGGTGGTTTTTTTTGGTTCCGTTGGAGGATTTGAATTCAAACGCGCCGAAGATTCAATATTTACAGCAAGAGGATATTTGAATTCAAATCAGGACGTTACTCATGGAAGACGTGTGAGAGCCAGAGAATGTGGAAGACATGCAATCTTCAATTGTGGTGGCTTCTTAAGATAGGACCGTTTGGGTCAAATTAGTATAAATAGGGGTCTTAGTGTTAGGATTTCCGTGTGTGTTCATTTTGTACAAATCACTCGAAATACTCAAAGTATCAAGTGTTAGAGAAAAGAGTTACTGAGAAATGTACGTATAAGCAACACCATTTGTTTAGCTTTTTCGAAGCATTTACTTTAATCAATACAAAGTCTTTTAAATATTTCTTTACTTTCCAGTCGAAATCTTTATCTTTTCAGTCATTTACATTTTCTTTGTCATCCTTTAGATAACCTTTACATTTCTTTAAGTTTCCAGACGAAGTGTTTATTTTAACCATTTAAAGTCTTGTAATCGAAGTCACTTTAACTCACAATCTTCAGGAATCTTAGTATTATAGGCGAAAAGGATGTCAAACAAGAATCTTAATCCTAATATAAGTTTAATACAAAAAACTTAGACACGTGTCCTAGGATCATTCTAAACGATCCTGTAAGTTACCAAAATTATTCGATTTGGAAGACTGGCGGTTGTTTACCATATTTCCCTGTAAACAGATGCATGAAAGATGTATTTATAGTTTTGTAAGTTTAGGGCAAAAGAGGATATTTTCGGAATTAAAAGATTTGAAAATTTGACCAAAACACTCAGTATGTGTCGACCTATAAATCGTATGTGTCGATACACACTTTAAGTTTAAGCGGTATGTGTCTACCTGAAAAGGTTTATGTGTCGATCGAACCAAGTCATAGGCTACAGGCTTTAAAATGATAGTAAATGTGTCGACCTAAAATCCGTATGTCGACACATAAAATAAGAATTTCTATAATTTTAGAAGTGCTTTAGTATATGTCGATCCAACCAAATCAGAAGCTAAAACCTTATTTGTTGAGTTGCATGTGCTGACTTGAAATATGTATGTGTCGACACATGCAGAAAAAAATTGTGTTGAAACTCATTTTTCATGTTATGTATGAATTTTCAAATGATTTTCAAATGATTTTCAAATGATTTTTAATAATTTATAAGACCTCTAATGCAAGGGAGTGCCACAAGACATAAGAGTATCGTCCAATATACTGAAATATTAGCTTTCCGAGTTTTGACATCATGCAAAACATCTTGATGAAAAAGTTGTACTCACACAATGTAGATGATCATCTACTCCGACGGCTCATATGAGCTTTTATGTTGTGGTTATATTTTACAATGAAATCTTGTTCAATTAAATGTCAAGTCCGCATTTTTCAATTGATTCCTTAATAAGGAGGTTTATGTTGAACAAGCACATGAGTTCATTATGAAAGGTGTATAAGATAAGGTTTTGAAGCTTAACAAGGCTCTCTATTGCATGAAACAAGCGTTAAGATTCTGGAACAAGAGGGTTTATAAATTCTTAAAGTAAGTTGGTTATTTTTAGTGTGCAAATTAACATAGAATATATGTGAAAGGCATAAATCAATACAATATCAAAATAGTGTGTTTATAGTGGATGATCTGCTCATCATCACATGAAGAAATCACAATAAGATTGAGAATATCACATTTAGCATGAACACTAAATTTGATATGACTAGCTTATGAGGCCTAATTACTTTGTTGGCCATGAATATGTTGCAACCATGAAAGTCTTGGTAATTCACTAGAGGAAGGTTGTTATTGACATCTTGAAAATATTTAAATATGTTGAACTGCAATCTTGAAAAGATTTAAATATGTTGAACTCATATAAAAGAAAACTCAAAATTAAACAAATATGAAGAAGGAAAGGTTGTTGATATCACCAACTATAAACAAACGTTAGAATGCTTAAGGTATGCTTGCAATTCAATACCCATTTTATGTCATATTGTAGGTGTGGAGTATTGAAGAGTAATTCAATATTCAGAAGTTGTTGTTAATCATAAATTTTGATGCTTTGATGTTGTTATTCAGAAGTTATTGTTAATCAGAAGTTCTGATGTTCTGAGATTGATTAGCTAGAATTTGTTGTTAGTCAGAAGCAGAAGCTTCAGAGGTTGTGTCTAAAAGTATGTTTAACTTCTGGGTTCTTTAGCGTACCTGTTAAGTTTAGTTTTAAGGGTACCTTAGTATTTCCTAGTTTGTACTGATTGCTTAGTTATTAAGTTTACTTTATTAGGGCCTATGTGCCAATTTTATCTTTGTATAACTATACTAGTGGTAGATGTTGTAACACCCCTTCTAATTACCCGCGATTTTATAAATAATAATCAGAGTATATAACACATTTCAAGAGGCATCACAATTTTTAAATATAATTCAAAACAGTTGTCATGCTTTCACTGAAGAAAATTCATTAAATGAAACATACTTAAGGTTATGTTTAACAGCGGAAATGAAACATAACGGATCCCGAATACAACATCCATAATTATTCCAGGACATAACATCAAAACATGATTCAAAACCATTAAAAATATCCATTAAAGGATTCAAACAACCGTTTCCCCAGTGTTACATCTACCAGAGCACGACACTGACACGCGGACTAATTAACTGACTCGACTCTAGAGCTATCCTCACCAACTCCAAGCAGCTAATCACTTCGGATATGAAATTGTTAAAGTAAGGGTGAGATTTCAATTCAATATAACATGCATTATACGTTTTTAAAATGCAACAGAATAATCGGATACGTTAGTCCATTAACCAAACACAAATCATAATCAATTCACAAGGCAGTTCACACAATGAACATGTATATAACAAACAATGGAAATTGCAACACTAGAATCCATCCTAGCATGTTACAATCCCATATGCAATGCAGACTCTATGCATGTGGTACCAAAACGTGAACCGAGTTCACCCACCGCTCCGTTTACATGTGGAAAGACAGTGTATATCCATGATTCGCCCAGAACACTGAGTCAAGAATCCAATCCCTGATTCGCCCATAACCACCGGGTCAAGAATCTAGCCTCACTACCTCTGCACCAGGTAAGTCTATTGGCTCTGCCAGTTCACTTCCGCACAATGGGAATGAACCAATTTAACAAATGCTCATGCATGCATCATAAAAGCATGCAACATCAATTCAACGGAATATGATAACAACATAATTCCACATAAGTGCCAATACCAATCTATCACATGATAACAACATAATCATGAATTAAACTATCACAAAGCATAAACATGCCAAACGCTTACTCTTCAATCAGTAATACTATCACCAATATATAATAACAATAACACATGATACCAATACAATCATGAATAAACCACAAGGGAAAGAAACATCACATGAACGTCAATCTCCATTCAACTTGTCTAACAATCTAAACCAATTCACGATTACGATCTCAACATAATTCACCTATTGCCAATCACCAATATATCACATTCAATCATAATGAATATCAAGATACAATATAGCAAGCATTAATAACTCATCCGGTAACTCAGACCATTCGTAATAGTTTCCCATTATCCTTAACTAATCACTCTTTTCAAAAATCGGGAGCTCAACTATTTTTAAAATAATTTTAGCAAAAGAATATTTTTCTCTTTTCAAAAGGTAGTATTTTAGATTTAAGAAACAACGCCGAAAACGGCACTCGAATCGGAGTTACGGTTTAGAAAATATGAATTTTTGAAGTTTTAGAAGTTTTTGGAAAAATACTCGCTCCCTGGTTTTTGTATGGGAACCCGGTTCCTACCTAAACAGGAACCGGTTCCTGAGTGTAAAAATCCCAATTTTGGCCAATTTAACACTGGGAACTCGGTTCCTCCCCACAGGGAACCGGTTCCCACGTCCTATAACATCATTTTCTGCAACTTTTGACAGCATTTTGCATCCATTATCATTTCCAAACTTTCAAGTACGAATTGGGACATTAGGAACACTATTTCATGATCATTTCACACCATTATAACATCACACAACATGGTTTATTCATTCCTATCAATTATTTGACATACAAATGATCCTAATTCCAAACACCAATACAAAATAGGGTTTATTTCCATAACTTATAATCATCAACATTCAAACTTCCTACCATACCCAATTATCCCCTTTGATTCCCAAAACCCATAAAGCATATTAACCGAACGAAATCACCCCTTACCTCGCGATGATCTTCGATTTCTCTCGGCGTCGGCTTTTCCTCTTCTCTCCAATTCCACGTATAATAGCTTTTTTTTCCAAAAAACCTATTTTTCCTTTCTTTTCTTTTTTATATTCCTTTTAATGTTCCTTTATTTATTCCAAATAAAATGAAATAATAATAATTAGTAAAGTAGAGTAATTTACTCCTCATACTCACTAATTACTCTGCACATCTCCAATCCTTTCTTTCTTAAATGATCCAATTAATCCAAATAAAATTAATACTTAAGACTTTAATTAAATAAATAATTAAATTCTCACTTATTTAATATTTGAATTAAATCGGGGTGTCACAACTCTCCCCCACTAAAAGAGTTTTCGTCCTCGAAAACATACCTTAGACGAACAGTTCGGGGTACGAGTCCTTCATCTGACTCTCCAGCTCCCAAGTTACATTTCCTTCAGCTGGTCCTCCCCAAGCTACTCTCACCAGTGCTATCTCTTTACCTCGCAATTGCTTCACTTTCCGATCCTCAATTCGCAGCCGCTCAACAACAAATTATCCGTGCACGAACATCATCTACTTGAATCTCATGAGACGGATCGGCAATGTACCTCCTCAACCGAGATACCGAAAACATCATGCAAATTCAAAGTGACGCGTAAAGCGATCCGATAAGCAACTTTCCCAACTCTCTTGGTAATCCGAACGGACCAATAAAGCGCGAGTCAACTTCTTGACTTCAAGGCACCAATACCACCATTGGGTAACTCTCATGAACACATGGTCTCCTTCATTAAACTCAAGATCTTTCCTCCTCTTATCATGATAACTTTTCTGACGACTCTGAGAAGTTCTCATCTACTCCAGAATCATCTTGATCTTTTCTGAAGTTTGTTGAACAATCTCCGGTCCAATCACAACACTTTCTCCAGATTCGTACCAACACAACAGTGTCCGACATCTCCTCCCATACAATACCTCAAACGGAGTCATACCGATGCTCGAATGAAAACTATTGTTGTAGGTAAACTCTATCAACGGTAAATAGCTATCCTAAGCTCCACCTTTCTCTAACACAAAGGCCCTCAACAAATCTTCTAACGACTGAATCGTCCTCTCCGTCTGACCATTTGTCTGCGGATGATATGCGGAACTCAATCGTAACTTAGTACCCAGAGCTTCCTGCAATCCTGTCCAGAACTTAGACGTAACCCTCGGATCTCGATCCGACACAATGCTAGACGGAATACCCTGCAAACTTACAATCTTCTCAACATACAATTCTGCCAACCTCTCCATCGGATAATCCGTTCTTATCGGAATAAAGTGAGCAGACTTTGTCAATCGGTCGACAATAACCCAAATAGAATCACAATTCTTCGCTGTCCGCGGCAAACCAGACACAAATCCATAGAAATGCCATCCCATTTCCATTCCGGAACAGACAACGGTTCCATCAATCCTGACAGCTTCTGATGTTCAATCTTCGATTTCTGACAAACCAAACATGCATACACAAACTTTCCTTTTTCATTCCAGACCACCAAAATAATTTCTTCAAATCATGATACATCTTAGTAGCACCAGAATGAATACTCAATCCACTACGGTGTCCTTCTTCCAAGATACTCTTCCTAATCTCAGCAACATCCGGAACACACATTCTATCACCAAATCTCATAACGCCATTCTCATCAATTCGGAACTCACCTCCTTGACCTTGGTTAATCAATGTCAGTTTATCCACCAACCCAAACATCAGATTTCTATCCATTTCGAATCTCTTCCAAAATACCACTAGTCAGCTTCAACATGCCCAATTTCACACTATTCGGAGTAGTTTCGCATACTAAACTTAAGTCTCTGAATTATCCCACTAAATCCAATTCACGAACCAAACTGTCTTGAAGCATAAGCCACAACCTGCCTATCTTGCATCAAAACACCACCGAATTCCATCAGTGACGCATCACAATACACCACGGAAGATTCTGTCGGATTCGGCAAAATTAGAATCGGAGCACTAGTCAACCTCCTATTTAACTCTTGGAATCCTTTCTCACAATCAGAATCCCAAAACAATACACTTGGTTTTACAAATCTATTTCTCTGAGCACCTTCCGATAGCCTCTTCAATTTTCTATATTTAAAGTTGACGTCTTGTACGGTGTCATAGAAATAAGTTTTGTACCCAGAACGACATTAACAACAACTCCGACTCTCCTCAACCATCACTACACGATAAATACATTACTTACAAGTGCTGGAACCATTTATAAAACAAAGTTCATCATATTATCTTTCCAACACTTCAAACGAAACTCAATTCAGACATCCAAAACTCAAGTTATGGATTTTACAAGTTTTCGAAAAATGTTGTCCGCTTCAGGAAATCAATTCCCTGTGATAGGTAATCGATTTCTCACCTTGTGAGAGTGAAATAAAAAATCCCAAAACATCATAGAATGCAAAATTTGAGATGCTAACTTCAACGTACCGCAACACACATCATTCACCATGATTAATTGCGTCAAGTTAGAATTCCAATAACCAATTCACATCATTGCATACTTTATATCAACCATTGACACTGACACAATTAATCTTTTCAAGAACACAAAGGGGTAACTCACACTGACAACTTCACGATCAACCGGAAGTGTTGCAACATTCCAACCACACCAGCTTCATCTTCTAAGAGTCATCCCTCTTAATTACCAAATATCTTCTAGGCCAAGAATATGCATCGACTCATCAAACGATTCATAATCACTTGGTTTCACTTCAAACATTCAACCCAAGAATAGCCTCAAGCTAATCCAACATCTTGCTCAAACGATGAGTCGCTATTATTCCCAGGGAACATTAGAACTCACACCTAACTAGGACACCATTATCCATACCCCCGTCCTAAATACAGTCTTCTGAATATCCTCCGCCTTAACACGAATCTGATGATATCCAGACCTCAGACCAATTTTACTAAATACACAAGCTCCAGCCAACTGATCCATCAAATCATCAATCCTCGGCAATGGATACCGATTCTTGATTGTAACTTTGCTCAACTGTTTGTAGTCAACACACAACCTCATTGAACCCTCTTTCTTCTTAACCAACAACACAGGAGCGCCCCACGACGAAACACTAGGACGAATAAACTTCTTCTCAAGTAGTTCTTCCAACTTCTTCTTCAACTCAGACAATTCAGATGCCGACATGCGATAAGGTGCCATAGACACCGGACTAGTTCCAGGAATCAGATCTATTGTAAACTCCACTTCTCTCTCAGGTGGAAACTCACTAACATCTTCCGGAAACACTTCTGGGAATTCATTCACCATTGGCAATTCACTACTTTTAGCCTTTTCCTTTCGTTTCCGTCGAAGAATACAGCATAACCACTACCACACCATCGTTAACAGCTGCGCAACTCTGATCATCCATCTTAATTCATTGTCCTTATTAGAGTCTTCGTCAACTCATATGGTTCACAAGCTTCTACCAAACTTCATTCATATTTATCACTTTATGCCCCATTTAGCCAGCAAGACAATTGTATATCATCTAATACGATTCCATCTACTATCAACAAGAGATTAAGGATGATCAAGTCCTCAATTTGTCAATAGGCATCCGATAATCATATTGGAGTATAAATCATCATTACCAACACTTCTGTTCTCAGAATCGTACTAGACTTTTTGCACTTCCAACTATGACTCACGGTCCAAACGATTCCAACAACTCCAACCACTCTTGCACTGTCTTCTCAAGCAGTACCTCGTACCAATGACTTACAATTGGAACATATCCAGGAAGCATCTCTTCTCCCTCACTTAGTTCACGCTACTCCTGCAATAAGCAATCAGAAAAGCAACAAGTACCGACAGTGTTGTACACACTTGTCGCGTACAAAGGGATAATAATATTAAGACACGACCGACTATGCTCTGATACCACTATTGTAACACCCCTTCTAATTACCCGCGATTTTATAAATAATAATCAGAGTATATAACACATTTCAAGAGGCATCACAATTTTTAAATATAATTCAAAACAGTTGTCATGCTTTCACTGAAGAAAATTCATTAAATGAAACATACTTAAGGTTATGTTTAACAGCGGAAATGAAACATAACGGATCCCGAATACAACATCCATAATTATTCCAGGACATAACATCAAAACATGATTCAAAACCATTAAAAATATCCATTAAAGGATTCAAACAACCGTTTCCCCAGTGTTACATCTACCAGAGCACGACACTGACACGCGGACTAATTAACTGACTCGACTCTAGAGCTATCCTCACCAACTCCAAGCAGCTAATCACTTCGGATCTGAAATTGTTAAAGTAAGGGTGAGATTTCAATTCAATATAACATGCATTATACGTTTTTAAAATGCAACAGAATAATCGGATACGTTAGTCCATTAACCAAACACAAATCATAATCAATTCACAAGGCAGTTCACACAATGAACATGTATATAACAAACAATGGAAATTGCAACACTGGAATCCATCCTAGCATGTTACAATCCCATATGCAATGCAGACTCTATGCATGTGGTACCAAAACGTGAACCGAGTTCACCCACCGCTCCGTTTACATGTGGAAAGACAGTGTATATCCATGATTCGCCCAGAACACTGAGTCAAGAATCCAATCCCTGATTCGCCCATAACCACCGGGTCAAGAATCTAGCCTCACTACCTCTGCACCAGGTAAGTCTATTGGCTCTGCCAGTTCACTTCCGCACAATGGGAATGAACCAATTTAACAAATGCTCATGCATGCATCATAAAAGCATGCAACATCAATTCAACGGAATATGATAACAACATAATTCCACATAAATGCCAATACCAATCTATCACATGATAACAACATAATCATGAATTAAACTATCACAAAGCATAAACATGCCAAACGCTTACTCTTCAATCAGTAATACTATCACCAATATATAATGACAATAACACATGATACCAATACAATCATGAATAAACCACAAGGGAAAGAAACATCACATGAACGTCAATCTCCATTCAACTTGTCTAACAATCTAAACCAATTCACAGATTACGATCTCAACATAATTCACCTATTGTCAATCACCAATGTATCGCATTCAATCATAATGAATATCAAGATACAACATAGCAAGCATTAATAACTCATCCTAACTCGGACTATCGTAATAGTTTCCCATTATCCTTAACTAATCACTCTTTTCAAAAATCGGGAGCTCAACTATTTTTAAAATAATTTTAGCAAAAGAATATTTTTCTCTTTTCAAAAGGTATTATTTTAAATTTAAGAAACAACGCCGAAAACGGCACTCGAATCGGAGTTACGGTTTAGAAAATATGAATTTTTGAAGTTTTAGAAGTTTTTGGAAAAATACTCGCTCCCTGGTTTTTGTATGGGAACCCGGTTCCTACCTAAACAGGAACCGGTTCCTGAGTGTAAAAATCCCAATTTTGGCCAATTTAACACTGGGAACTCGGTTCCTCCCCACAGGGAACCGGTTCCCACGTCCTATAACATCATTTTCTGCAACTTTTGACAGCATTTTGCATCCATTATCATTTCCAAACTTTCAAGTACGAATTGGGACATTAGGAACACTATTTCATGATCATTTCACACCATTATAACATCACACAACATGGTTTATTCATTCCTATCAATTATTTGACATACAAATGATCCTAATTCCAAACACCAATACAAAATAGGGTTTATTTCCATAACTTATAATCATCAACATTCAAACTTCCTACCATACCCAATTATCCCTTTGATTCCCAAAACCCATAAAGCATATTAACCGAACGAAATCACCCCTTACCTCGCGATGATCTTCGATTTCTCTCGGCGTCGGCTTTTCCTCTCTTTTCCTCTTCTCTCCAATTCCACGTATAATAGCTTTTTTTTTTCAAAAAACCTATTTTTCCTTTCTTTACCTTTTTATATTCCTTTTAATGTTCCTTTATTTATTCCAAATAAAATGAAATAATAATAAGTAGTAAAGTAGAGTAATTTACTCCTCATACTCACTGATTACTCTGCACATCTCCAATCCTTTCTTTCTTAAATGATCTAATTAATCCAAATAAAATTAATACTTAAAACTTTAATTAAATAAATAATTAAATTCTCACTTATTTAATATTTGAATTAAATCGGGGTGTCACAGATGCCATTTATAACAACAACCTTATTTCCTTCTCTTTTTTGTAGTCGTCATTCTCTTTTATTCTCCCATTATTCCAATCATCTTTGATTCTTGTGCACCAATAAATTGATATCTAGAGCTTCGGTTCCATTCATAGGGAAACACGAATGAAACGTGAGACGTTGTGTGATTATTTTGGTTCTTGAATTCGTGTTGAATCTTGAACAAGAATCACATTTTTCTGATTTTGTGGGTTGGGTAACACTGCGTGAGTGAAGATCTGAGTGTACTGTACAAGATAGAAGATGAACGGAAACGGAAATATGAGTACTGTGATACGGTGAACTGACTTTGTAGGATTTTTGTATCCAAATGTGCGGATAGCAAGAGTCGCCACCGACTTTTATTTTTATCCAATTAAGGGAAGGTAAAAATGTGAAAAAGACCTTCGTTAGATTCTCGTTCGGAGAATGGTTATGAAAAGGGAAGGTATTAGCACCCTTTCCATCCGTAGTTATCTACGGGCTCTTAGTTGCTCTAGATCACTTTTAAAATTGCTTTCTGTGTGTTTGACAAAGATGTTTTGAAGAAAGGCATTTCGCTTTGACTTTGTAATGACTCATGTAGGAGTGTATACAAAGTGTTCGGAAATGTTTTTGTTTTGAAAAGAATTTGAACTTTGAAAAAGAGTGTGAGGTGTGAAAAGCATTTGATAGAGCGAGCAACTAGGAGACTTATTTACCCACTCAGAATTGGTCGTTTTTTGTACTTCTACGTTCCTTTAGAATAGCGCTAGCCGTACCATTAGTTAGTAGGTAGCTCCATTCGTTGGATGTAAGCGGGACATTCGAAGGGACATTGGATGGTCATAGAAAGCAACTTGTAGGAAGTATCCTAGCACATTCGAAGGGACTATCATCATTTTTGGTAGGCGACAATCGAGGGTCAAGATCATGTATTCGGAGGCGACATCGTGGGTCTATGATCTTTGTATCGAAGGGACTATGATGATTTGTTTGAAAGGCAACGGTGCTAGGATACCTCTACGTTCGAGGGACATGACCATTTGAAATCGAAAGGCATCGAGAGAGAATTACCCTAAGGGGTGCGTGTGTGAAAGAAGTGTGTGAAATTCAGATATTTTATCTTGAAGATTAGTGTGAGCTATGTTCATTATTATCTTGCCATACACGCCTAATTACTAGCAATTGATAAGGGTGCGGAAAGTAAAATGCGGAATGTAAAGTGCGGAAAGATAAACCTACGCTATTACATGGCTTTGGGGCAGATACATAATTAGGAGTGCGGAAAGTAAAAGTCCTAAATTAAACTATTACAACCCATGAGCAATTACATTATTGAAAAGTAAAATAAAAACGGAAGAATCGTCTGAATCGGATCAACCTGTGTAAGAATAAGAAAATCGGGAAATATGATGAAATTGAAATAAGAGAAAATGTTAGAAAAAATGAAATTTTTAATATGAGAAAATTAATATATGCTGGAAATAAGATAAATATACTAAAATAATTTTTTGGGATTTTTTGGAAAAGATTTAATAATTAAAATGCAATTTATAATGATTTAAATGCAAAAATAAAAATAAAATAAATATGCATGCAAAAATTATATTTTTTAATTTATTAAATTAAATAAAGATTTTTATGAAAATAATGTAAAAAGAAAAAATGTTTTTGGTGATTTTTTAATGCAGAATAAAAAATATGAAAATAATTAAAATGTAATGAAAATATTAAAAATAATGAAAATAGGAAAATATGCAAGTTTTGAAAAAAAGAATGCAAACTGGTGCCCATAGGGATCGAACTCGTGACCAGAGGCTGAAACCTTGAGGACTAACGCTACCGCGCCACGCATCTGTGTTTGAAAACGTGAGTGGATACATGCACGCCACCTCCGATTGCATCGCTCCGCGCCAAGAACTTCATCTCTTTCATTTTGAATTTGGCATTTTGCGTCGGCCTCGAGCGGCTATAGTCCCCGCAAATTCCAAAATCCAGTACACGCAATATAAATTCAGTTTAAAGGCATGGTTCGATTGGATTTGTCATTCTAAACACAATGGTAGCATTCGTTTTGGCCAATTTGTCCTATTTCGTGGGATCCCAATTCGGTCCATGAAACCCTAGCCATGGCAAGCTTCGATTCCGCCATGAAAATGCAATCAAACTATGCGTAAAGCTTGCAAACTTCCATCTAAACACAAAACAAACCACGAAACATGTTAAAATGCATGAGAATTAAAATACGATTTCGATTTTGTAAGAACAAACCAAACTCGGATTCCTTGATTCCGGATAGTTTTGAATGAAGTAAAGGTCCGATCGATTCTGGATGGCAAGGAATGTGTTTGGATGCTCAAAACCACTTGAAACAAGTGAATCAATGACCGCTTGCTTGAAGGTCACGAATTTTGAGTTTGAAACTAGGGTTCGGAGCAATTCTTCCGTCTTAATCATGTGCTATGCATTGTGTATTTATATTGGATGGAATTGAGCCGATTTGAGGAAGAAATCATCATCAATCAATGCAAATCAAATTTGATTTTGTACAAAATCAAATTTTCAAATTTTGATTAATTTTCAATCCAATCTTGCCATATCAATCCAATTTTCGAAATTTGCTGGCTTTGTTGAGTTACTTGGATGCTAAGGAAAGAGAAAATCAATTTGTAATTAATTTTTGATTTTATACTTTATTTTTGAATTTAATTTGTATTTAAATGAATAAATTCCAAATTAAATAGAAAAATAAAATAAAATTCGTGACTTTGGCTTTGATGTTCCAAATTGTATGAGGAACAAGTTTGGATGAAGAAAAAGTAGGCCCATTTGCAAAGTTTTTGATTTTTGAAGTATCTCTCTTTGTGCATTCTTCCAAAATTGCCCAACTTGTAGATGGTGTAACTTGCTCAATTTTCCATATTTTGAGTGTTCTTGGACTTTTTGAAAGCTCTAAGAGTCCTCTAACCAATGTCTTTGGTCTCATCTCAATTGGAGTTACCATGCTCAATATATCTTCAAAACAAAAGTTGACTTTTGTTGACTTTGAAAATGACTGTAATGTTTTGAGCTATACCTCTCAAATGAAGCATTTTTGGACATTCTTGTGAGACATGAAGTTGTAGAGAATTGAATTTCCTTCAAAACAAGAGGTGGTGGAAAAATTTCCGAGAAAGTATGAGAAAGTTATGATCACCAAAGTTCATTGACTTTTCATCTAGAAACCCTAATTTAGAAAGTTTGATTTGGGCAAATCTTGAGTTTTCTTGATGAATCATGATCAACCCTTGATCAAATGATGAATGTAACTTCAAAATGAGGATGTTTACCAAAAATCGAAGTTTTGACCGTATGTTGACCATGCTTGACTTTTTGTCCAATACACTCGATTTTCAACCATCCGAGCGTTGAGGAAACTTGACTTGTGAGGCTTGAAACTTGACATGGAGAATCTTTGAAGCATATGAGGAGGCATGAAGGCCATTGGAGATGTTGGAAATCCATCTTGACTTGAGAGATACCAAACCCTAGTTTGGGTTGATTGTCTAGGAGAGAGTTTGTCTGATCAACTCTTGAGGAATCCTTGAGTATGGATGTATGAAATCTCTTGAGTAGATGGAGGGAAAATTTTGGGGTATGACAGCTGCCTGCTTAATCTTCTTTTGGAAGGGTTAGATTGACATGCTTGTCTTTCGTGACCGGAGGTAGAAGATGATTGAACACCGAGTACACCGAAAATTTGCACCGGTTGGTGGATGATGCGGAATGGGCTTACGGATGCCATTTGGAGAAGTTGGAGACTTCATGGGAAACAAGTGTACGCTAGACTCGAGGTTGTCGAGAGGAGAGCTGACGGAGATGGGCTTAAGATGCCATCTAGAAAGGTCGATCCGGGAGTGAGTCGTATGTTAGACTCGTAGATGTTCCTAGAACGGAGAGAGATGGGCTTAAGATGCCATCCGAAGTCGTCGTTAGACTTCGTGTTCACTTTGAATGAAGTTATTGGTCCGTATTGATTTTTAACCATATATGCAGATTCGATAGTGAAGAGATGTTGACAAATAGTCGGAGATGGGCTTAAGATGCCATCCAAGGCAAGCGAGTCGTCACGCTAAACTACGTATTCTTTGTTGATAATCGAATAAATCTTCATTACTCTGGGAGAGATTGTCGTTGGCAAGAATGTGGATAGCTTCCCTTGTGCATCGGTGTTGATCCATTGCACATTATCGGAGGATAACGAGTGGTCTTTCGGATAGTTTTCCGTCGGTTCGGGGCTTAATCTGGACCGCCGAGGCGGTCTTTAGATAGTTTTCCTGGCTCGGGGCTTAATCTGACCATTTGTGTCGACTATTACTATTTTGGAAAACAAGAAAAACTTTGATAGAATATTTGTTAGTCTTATGCAAAGTATGATGCATGACGATGTATATGAATGACATATGCATGAATTATGACTTTATGAGAAATGTATGAATGATGAATGTTGTGGTATTTCAAAACATATCCATCTTGAAGAAGATGCGGATATTCTGCTTGAAGATTTCTAACTTCACTGGGAATCGAGTAGGTGAACCCCATTTTGAAGGAGAAGAAAGATACCTGGATTCTTCCGATGCCTATCCGACCAAGTCTTGGGCCTAGATATTGTTGAGGAAGGTAGATTTGAGAAGCTCGTTGTTGGAGATCTCATATAGACCCCGCCGAGGAGAATCGGAGGCGATCCGTTGGGGACCTTGTATGTAGATCCGAGGAAATTTAAGAGGCGCACCGATTTGTGTAGATCTCATGAGAGCATTTGATGGTTGTGAGACCAGCTTGAAAAGTCTAGAGTCCGTTGTAATCGGCTAGGAATAAAAGGTGTATGTTTCTCCGATGCACTATCGACCAAGTTTTGAGTCCGGATACCGCCGGAGAAGGGAGGATTGAGAAATATCATGGGAAGTGTTGCTAGAGGCGATGTAACGTTGTCGATTGAGTGGAATTGCCGTGGATTCCTTATACTCAAAGGGTGTCAGGGTGACACCTTTATGCTCGGGAACTATTCGTTGACTTCGTCATCCCGATTCCTAACCGTAGTAAGTACTTATATTCACTTTTCGTATGTTTGTGATCGATTCTTATTGTCAAATGCGATAGTCATTCAAAGCAACGTTGGACTTATTGCAAATAACAACAATGAAATTGTAAAGAGAAAGAAGTCAGATATTTTTTTGAAAGGTATGGCAAGTAGTTTGTACACAAGAAAGGTAAAAGCTCATGCGAAACAATCTAAGTCCCAACTATGCTAGTACTCATATATTTCAACTATCTCATCTCCTTTCACGGAGAAAGTGAGTAGGTCGATCTTCATTTGAATCTTGAATGGTAGTAGTCTCGAATGTGATCCGAAGAGATATAGTTTACGCTTAAATCCCTAACTTTGCCTAGACCGCCCTTTCGGTTTTCGTCTACCGGATACCCTTTTTTGCCCAAGCCGCCTTTTCGTGTTTACTTCGGGTGTACATGTTTTGTATGTATCCTTAACTTTGCCCGAACCTTTTGGTTCGCCAGATGCCCTTATTTTTGCCTAGGTTCGTCGACCTAGCGGGTCTATTTCATGCGTAGTATTTTTGACTATGTCCGGGGGTGTGGGAAGTCTTCACCATCCATGGTGCTAAGATCATAGCTCCTGTACCAGTTTTGACTACAAATGGTCCTCATGGGAGTCCATTTGCCCTCGGATCACCTTGTGGAAGAATGATGCGCTGACTACTAGATCACCGACTTGGTAGACTCCGTGCTTGACCTTCTTGTTAAATGCTCGATCATTCGTTTCGATAATCCGTCCATGGCGTATGGACGCCAGTCTGCTTTCATCAAGTTAATCGGTCAAGGCGAGTCGAACCCAATCGCCTCGCTAACTCGCCTCCTGAGGACTCGTCGAGGGTATCAACCTCGATGGGTAAGACGGCTTCCATACCGTATACGAGAGAAGGGTTACCCTGTGGATGTTCGTCAGAGTGCGATAACCATGAAGAGCAAATGGTAACATCTCATGCCAATCTTTGTAAGTAACGCTGCCTTCAGATAATCTTCTTAATGTTCTTATTGGCGGCTTCATCGCGCCATTCATCTTAGCCGATATGGAGAAGAGTTGTGATGCTTGATCTTGAACCAGGCAGAGTTCAAAGGATCATCTTGTTGTTGAGATTGGAACCGTTATCCGTGATAATCTTTTCAGGTGCCATACCGATGATAAGATTATGTTTGATGAATCGAGCCACTACATTCTTGGTAACGATGCATACGGGCGCTTCTACCCATTTGGTGAAATAGTCAATTGCCACAAGGATGAAACGATGTCCATTGGAAGCGGGGCTTAATCTCTCCAATCATGTCAATACCCACATTGCGAAAGGCCACGGAGAAATTAAAACATTCGAGGTACCGAGGTACGTGCACTTTGTCGCATAACCGCATTTGTGACAAGACCGAAAGCGGTGACAATCGCTTCCATGGTGGACCAATAGTAACCTGTTCTCAAAATCTTCTTAGCTATAGTGTGTCCACCGGAGTGGTACCAAATTTGCCTTCGTAACTCTTCCATGATACGTATTGTTGTTTTCTGGTCTACACAATGAGTAAGCACAAGTCGCGGGTTGTATAAGATGTCGTTGGCGAGGAAGAATTTGATGCAAATCTTCTCATGAACTTTATCATTAATGTATGCCTGGGATATTCCCGAGTCTCAAGATACCTTTTCACGCCAGTACCAAGGTTTCTCTTCACACAAGATCACAACAATACGTTGGTTGTCGAACCTCTCAATGATGATCTGGGAGCCTCGTTGTCCCATCTAACCTTGAACATAGACGACAGTAGCCAATGCCCGCGCAAATGATTCTCTTCTCGTGGAATATGATGAAAGTAATCTCTTCAAGTAGGGATCAAACCCAACATGCTCTCGATATGGAATGAGATCTGGATGTCAGATCCCACTCGCCTTAATCTGACCGATCACCAAAGCCGAGTCTCCATACACTTGTAAGAACTTGATTCTTAAGTCAATAGCGCCTTTAAGACCCATGATGCACGCTCAGACTCGCCATGTGTTAATGCAATCGCATAATCCGCGGTGAAAGGGAGTCCGTGGATGTAATGATATAGCGCCAATGCACGCGCGCGTTGAGGCTCCATCAAAACCATGGTCCATCGGGATCCTTGTTCGTCCTTCGTCCGGGCCTGTTCTCACAATCAATGACTAGTAAAACATCTTCGTCTGAAATTCAATCGATAGATCGATAGTCATCTACGGCTGATGAGCCAAATGATCGGCCACTACACTTCCTTTGATCGCTCGAGAAGTGTACCGATGTCATATTCGTCAAGATCATTTGCCATCTTGCTATTCTTCCGAGAGAGCTGGTTTCTCAAAGATGTATTTTATCGGATCCATCTTGAAATCAACAAAGTAGTGTGAGTCAACATAATGCCTTAGTCTAAGAGCAGCCCAAGCAAAGTTGCAAGTTTTCTCAAGTCATGAGTATCTTGTTTCAAATAAACTTTTGCTAAGGTAGTATATTGCATGCTCTTTTCGACTGTGACTCTGCCATACCCCAACACACACCCCATCGAGTTCTCTAACACCGCCAAGTACATGATAAGAGGTCTTCCTTCGCAGGTGGCACTGATAGGAGGATTCAGAGGTATTCCTTGATTTTGTCAAAAGCGATCCGCAATCGCTGTTCCATTCCACTACTTGATCTTTCTTAAGTAACTTGAAGATGGCTCACAAGCATAAGTGTGCAATGAATCGCAATGTAGTTCAATCGGCCCAAGAAACCTCCGACTTCCTTCCCATGGGAGCCGGCATCTCTTGAATGGCTTTAACTCATGGGGTCAACTTCAATACCTCTTCCACTCGACTACAAACCCTAAGAGTTTTCCTGATCCGACTCCAAAGGTGCACTTGTCGATTAAGTCTCACCTGATTTTTCAATCATCAAATAGTTTCCGCAAATGATCGAGATGTTCTTCTTCACCGTGATCGAGCTATCATGTCGCCGAGACCCTATCTCGTGATGAATCATGTCATGAAATAATGTTACCATAGCACGATAAGTGGCGCCTGTTTCAACTCAAACGGCATAACCTTGTAGCAAAAAGTGCCCCACCTGTAACAAAAGTAGTCTTTCCATGTCTTCGTGGAGCCATTTTGATCTAATTGTAACCGAGAAACCATCCATGAAGGAGAAAACCTATGCCGAGCGGTGTTGTCAACCGTAACATCAATACGGGAGTGGAAAATCGCCTTCGGACTCGCTTTGTTCAGATCTCCGTAATCCACACACATTCATTTTTTACCATCCTTCTAGGCACGGTACCATTAGCAACCCACTCGATAGGGAAGTAACTAAGAAACCGTTGAACCGCTTCATAACTTCGGCTTTGATTTTCCGACATCTCGTGACGATGCGATTTAACCTTCCGCTTCACCGAGAAAACCTTTCTTTGTCGGCAATCGGTGTACCACAATATCAATGTCTAAACCAGCATGTCTTCGTATGTCCAAGCAAAACCTCAACATAATCTCGTAGCATCCGAACCAACCTTTCACACTGCTCAAGACCGCCCTATCTTGATCTCTTTTCTGCCTTCGCAAGCAAATTCACAACCTCAACTTGTTCTTCGTGGTGGTCAGATAACCGCCTTCTTGCTGTAGCAACAAGTTCTCCTGGCACTTCACAATCTTCCTCACTTTCGCCTTCGCTTGGTAGATCGGATTATCAAGTCATATTTAGCACTAGCATAGCCGTTATTAACGAGATTCTGAGTGATTCTCAGTTGTATCACGGGTGTGTGTAAGAACACATAGCTTTTTGAAGGGGTGATAAAGTAAAGAAAGAAAACAAACAATTGAATGCAAAAGTCCAACGATTTATTGAATGAAAATACGCAAACGATGATAATAACCTCAACGAGCCATGATGCTGCAAGGCACTAGGCTTTCAAAGTTTATTGTTCAAACATAAAGAAATACGAAAAGCAAAACAAAACAAGAGCAATTACCCCTGCTAAAGGAGATTGGTATGACGCCTTCGCCTTCCAATTGTGAGCTCTGATCCGAGTTAAGATCCACGTTGATGTCGAAGCCGTTGTCGCCCTTCATAGCATGGATTCCACTCTGACTGACGCGAAAGGAAGCTATGGCACGTTCGCGGCGTATCATCATCTTCTGACCTTGATGGTGAAGCCTAAACCAGCCTTGTCGGATTTGAAAGGAAGATCTGGAGCGACCCAAACAGACTACCTTCTTCAAAGCAGCTTGAGCATCTTTCACGAGGCCATCCTAGAAGTGAGCAACACTTCGAGGTGACCTGAGTCAACAAGCATGACTCTGGGAATTGTTTCAAAAGCTTGACAGAGTCTCAAGAATTCACCTCCATCTCGAGGTATCGGAACGATCAGATGACCGACCATACTCTTCTTCACCACACTGTGACAACCTTCCCTTTCACCGTATTCTGGGCTGATGAAGGTGAGGTAATAGCGCCGCCCCATGTATCCAAGGGCATCCAAGTAGGCAAGAGTAAGCGGACGGATGTCCATGACAAAGAAGGTAGAGTCAAAAGTCCGGGAACCGACTTTAATGTGCAGTAGTGAGCTCTCCAAGCACTGCTCGCTTAGAACCATCAAAAGCCCTCACAATAATGTCACCGGGTCTCGTGAACCAACCCTTCGACATCAAGTCGATCAAAAGCAGTCTTGGCGATGCAGTAACCGTATCCACCAAACATGAGATAGTGTAGTCCCTTGCATTCAACGTAGATGTGCAAGGCTTTGTTATGTTTTTCCTACAGGAGTCAAATCAAGATCGAGTTTCAGCTTGCTACAGCTGTGCTAGCAATACAAACTTCGAACTGGTCAGTGGTGTGTTCTTGTACATGAGCATTCTTCAAAACTTTACCAAGGCATTAGTATGAGCCTCGAGCACAAGAGCAAAGCGAGTATGGATATCTTGGACGAGTTCGTTCTAACTGCTCCACAACATTGTAATCACTTTCTTGATGATCTTAATTTCCTCCATTTTGTTTGGAGGTGTCTTCAAGAACTTCCTTTGGCACTTCTGGTTGAGCAGATGAGTCAATGTTCTTTCCTCTAGCCGATATTGATGGAGTAGATGAATGCGAGTGGAGTCACAGTTGTCTTTTGGGAGAGATCTCGAGAATACTCTCCTTCTGGTCACCACTGGATCCTGATGTTGTCAATGTCGAATAGAAATCAGCAGAAGATCTTCAATGATCGAGGATCTTGTTTGACGCCATGATAGTAAACATCACCCATAATTCCAAGGGATAGCCTTGTCAGAGGAATATGGAACTGGCTCTGGAGAAGTGATAATGAGAGGTGCCACCTAGGCATGTGGATCAAGAGAGGAAACTTATAGTGTTAACATCAGATAGTCTTCGAAATCGCCACCCCATCCGGGTCGCTTTAACATCTTCAATAGGAATCTTGTAACTATGTGATGTGTACTTCACCATGTAATCATATTTTCCACTTGGTTGCCCCAAGGTATCCCATACGATGGCACAGTTTCGCTCGCATTGTCAATCTTCAACTTAGACATTTCTTCACACTTCCGCACAGTGGTTTCGTAAATAGTATCTCACGGTTGTTCATCATACACCGAACACGCCTTCTCAACCAAGCACAACCATCGCGATGGGCACCAACGACAATTTCGGCATCCTGATTGACACCGGCTTGCAACAAATTCTTCTTAATACCATCGAGGAATGGTCAAGTCATCTATGTTGAAAACATAAGTGTCGCCCAACAAAGATTGGAACTCTTTTCATGGTTAGGCATAGGAGCGTTGATCACATTCGAGTCTCAACAGGAGGGTCAAACTCAATCGCTTAGCTTCGATCATATATCCTGAATCTTGTTTTTCAGAGCCCAACAATTGTCGTGTCGTGTCTCGGGCTATTGGAATGGTAAGCACACTTAGCATTGGGATTGTATCCTGAGGAAGTGTTGACATTCTGAGGAGGATCCTCAAGGTAATCACCTGCTTTCAACATGTGTTGCAAGGCTTGGCACAATGGCATGTTGATCTTCGTGAAACTCGCCTTTGCTGCCTGCCACGCTGTTGTCTCACTGAGGTAGGTAGGATCGAGATCACAACCCCTACAGATTGAGCACCACGGTCTTGGCTCGGCTTTTCCGACCATACACAGATTAGCTCTTTCTTAGCACCAAAAGATCTCTTCGCAGATTTGAAGATGACTCTACATGGATCTTCCCACTTTGATACCAAATTCTTCATGCGCCGTCACAATATATCACTTGAATCCGGATGAAGAATTTCCAATCGATGATTGAAGAATGGGCCTGCTGTCCCCATGAACATATCAACCAACTCCCCTATTGGACAAGGGTGGTTGAACTCTGCCGCTAGATCTCTCCACTTCGAAAGCATCCTTGAATCTCTCGTCACGACCCATAGACATGCTTTGTAGCAGATGCGATGGGTGTCAATTCAGATCACATTTACATTGTCTCAGAAAGCATCACTAAGTCACCCAAGTACGGATACGGCCATTCTCTAGCTGATAGTACCATTCCAACTGAGTTCGACAAACCTCTTGAAAATAGCATCCACAACTTTCTATCATCAAAGGGGGTTGATCTTCCGGGATAGAATTGCAAATGCAAGACATGCCATCATATTTAAAAGTAGGAACTTTGAACTTGGGAGGAATCACAACAACAAGGATCAAAATTCAACCCACATTTTCGTGTTTTCCACAAGATTCAGCGATCTAGTCAAGGCTTGTACTTGTCATCTTCCCCGTAGTATGGCCATAGTCGTAATGATCCTCCTTTCTTTGGTTCCCTGCTCACCTTCATCGCCTTGGTACTCCCCTGGCATGGACACTTCCTTCAGAGAGCTCAATACGGCTGACCACTTTAGGACCCCCTTTGAAACGCTACCCATGTCGAGGAGACCAACAACCTTCTTCTTCTTGTTGATGAGCTTCTTCGCATCTTCTTGGCCTGGACCACAGAACATCCTCGATCATTGAGCCTGAGATCTATATCGCAAATAAATATTAGCAAATGAGAAAACCAATCTCCAATGTGTACTTGATGCAATGTTATAAAATGTGTTAATCAAGGACCTAAGAGATTTAAATTTGTTAAACAAGCAATGAACAAACATTTATTAGTACTCTTATTATTTTTTTCTTTTAAGTACAAGAGATAGTTCAAAACAATAAAAGAAAAGCATAAAAATCCTAAAGCTCTAAGTCTCCCATGGGCGCTTCCTTTGCCGATGTAGGCATTGATGTTTCGCCCTGAAGTAGCTTTGTCAACTCTAGACTTCTTCTCACTTATAACACTGAGCTTCAAAGGTATCCTTTCTTCTTTTAGCTGAATCCGTGATCGCTTCAAGTCTTCAAAATCGAGGCATGTCGATGAACAAGATAGGTACGCCACCTATAGCAACAGTTCCATAATTACCGTAGAATGTGCGTGAATGGCATCATGAGGTTTTGAGCTGAGCTCGCACTCCATTTGAGGTAAGGTTCCCAAGGAATGGAGTTCGGTGCCCCAAAGTCTTGGTATCGCCTTTTACCATGCCCCAAGCACGATAAACCTTCGCTTGCACTCGAGATCGTGGTTGAGTCGAACACAACATCTTGGAGAAGCATATCATGTGACCATCTCTTCGGAAAACCAAACTGACGTAGAGCTAGAGAAGGTTGTAAGTAATACCTCCCTTATACCAAGTAGTGGTACATTAGGAATTCTCCACAACGCTCAATGAATGTGAAGTCTTTTGAGAGAAAAGATTCCAACGGATATCCGAATGAGAGAGTGACATCAACCTTGAGACCATCTCAACCTTTGTTCGCTTCTTCAAAACTGATGGAGGAAGGTGAAATAAACCACCTTGAAAGTAACGGGACACAACACATGAGAGTTCCTTGTCTCTTAGTAGTAACGAGTGGGAGAGAATGTAGAATATCTCCAAGTAAAGTAGGCACGGATTCGGGTAAGGAAACAACTTGATGGCATTGATATCTATGAATTGATCCGAGTTAGAATAGAACCAAACCATAAATTAGCAAGGCAACAATGTTTTCAAATGCATGGAAACTCATAACTTTGAGGAATTCCTGCTTTCTTGATTAAGAACTTGGAAAGTAAACCCTTAACTCCACTTCTCCCAATTGGCTTCAATATCCGAGCGCATGTAAGGCGGATGCGATGTCTTCGAACTTAGGAACCTTTTCCAAACCGGTGAATGGCATTTGGTCAAGAATAGGTATCCCAAGTAGCTTAGAGAATTCTTCCAAGGTAGGAACCAATCGATAACCGGAAATGTAAAGCAAGTTTCGATCAAGAACCGAATAGACATGCATCATATCTTCAAAACCGGAGATAACCAAATCAAGTAGATAACCATGTCTTTGATGAACCGAGCATGGTCGGGAATTTCAAACCAATTTTTGAGTTGAGAAGGATACCCATGAAGTTGATTCGATAGTCTTTCTAGCTTCATAATCCCTACAAAACAGAGCAAAGATAAATCCTTAGGTCCTTGAAATAGTTAGAAATGATATGCAATGCGGATGATGTCATGATGTCATGTTTAGCACACACAAACAATTCAATAGCCTAGTTAAGGCTTCATGAGGTATAGGTGATTACCCCACCAAAAGTTTGAGTTGGTTCATCCCGTCCCATAGTAACCGGTTCTAGGAATCTCATATCACGATCTTTCTCGTAGGCGCTTATTTCAATACGACGGCCAAGTGGTCGATCGAAATGTCCCAAAAGTCTCGATCTCAATGAGCGTAGCATCGAGTATCAACCAACCCTCGGTCTACACCAAAGTCGGCCATCTCACTACCTTCTAATGGCCAAGATGGGTCAATTAAGGTTCTAAAAGTTTAGTTAGCGCTGATGACACCACGAAGCCAAATATCTTCAACTTGGGAATGAAGAGTATCGGGCAACCAAAGTGTCACGCTAACGTAGCCATCATGTTGACCGTAGTTATACGCTCAACGGTCGTGATGATCTAATGCCACTTACCTAAAAGGAAACCTGATCCGGTGTAGGATCCCCAACAATATAATACCAAGCAACCCTTAAAGATAAAGCATACAAGTCAAACAAAAGCATTAAAGGTTATCTAGAAATCCCTAAGGCAATTCTCTTTGGTATTTCCTCACAGAGAGCCCGCCTGTGGATACGTGAACTCGACTTTGTAGGATTTTTGTATCCAAATGTGCGGATAGCAAGAGTCGCCACCACTTTATTTTATCCAATTAAGGGAAGGTAAAAGTAACAGAAAAACTTTTAGATTCTCGAGTTCGGAGAATGGTTATGAAAAGGGAAGGTATTAGCACCCTTTCCATCCGTAGTTATCTACGGCTCTTAGTTGCTCTAGATCACTTTTAAAATTGCTTTCGTGTGTTTGACAAAGATGTTTTGAAGAAAGGCATTTCGCTTTGACTTTGTAATGACTCATGTAGGAGTGTATACAAAGTGTTCGGAAATGTTTTTGTTTTGAAAAGAATTTGAACTTTGAAAAAGAGGTGTGAAAAGCATTGATAGAGCAAGCAACTAGGAGACTTATTTACCCACTCGAATTGGTCGCTTTGTTGTACTTAATGCTCCTTTAGAATAGCGCTAGCCATACCATTAGTTAGTAGGTAGCTCCATTCGTTGGATGTAAGCGGGACATTCAAGGGGACATCGATGGTCATAGAAAGCAACTCAGTAGGAAGTATCCTAGCACATCTGAAGGACTATCATCATTTGTAGGCGACAATCGAGGGTCAAGATCATGTATTCGGAGGCGACATCGTGGGTCCTATGATCTTTGTATCAAGGACTATGATGATTTGTTTGAAAGGCAACGGTGCTAGGATACCTCACGCTCGAGGGACATGACCATTTGAAATCGAAGGCATCGAGAGAATTACCCTAAGGGCGTGTGGAAGTGTGTGAAATCGATATTTTATCTTGAAGATTAGTGTGAGCTATGTTCATTATTATCTTGCCATACACGCTAATTACTAGCAATTGATAAAGCGGAAAGTAAAACGCGGAATGTAAAGTGCGAAAGATAAACCTACGCTTATTACATGGCTTTGGGGCGATACATAATTAGGAGTGCGGTAAAAGTCCTAAATTAAACTATTACAACCCATGAGCAATTACATTATTGAAAAGTAAATGGAAGAATCGTCTCAATCGGATCAACTCGTGTAAGAATAAGAAAATCGGGAAATATGATGAAATTGAAATAAGAGAAATGTTAGAAAAATGAAATTTTAATATGAGAAAATTAATATATTGGAAATAAGATAAATATACTAAAATAATTTTTTGGGATTTTTGGAAAGATTTAATAATTAAAATGCAATTTATAATGATTTAAATGCAAAAATAAAATAAAATAAATATGGCAAAATTATATTTTTAATTTATTAAATTAAATAAAGATTTTATGAAAATAATGTAAAAGAAAAATATTTTTGTGATTTTTTAATGCAGAATAAAAAAAATATGAAAATAATTAAATGTAATGAAAATATTAAAAATAATGAAAAT
>CM038794.1:190203845-190257704 GCA_021764765.1 Vicia sativa
GATTGAAGAAGGCGGATAAGGTTCGGACTTATCTAGACGAAGACTCGTAATTGGTTATACATATGATTAACTATGATGTTTCTTCTATTCTGAGTTATAAAGTGTGTCACAGATCTTGTGTAACTTAAGTGAATTAAGAATTTCAAATTTGGAACCGTGGTAAATTCCAAATAAAGAATGCTTCAAGTAATGTAAGGATCAACATCGGAGATGTCCTTATTTTGTATATCTCGTGGAAGGGTATTGAGATCGGCAAAGGCAGGTGTAATTCGCTTAATCATGGAAAGTCTTTTAAAGACTAATCTTTTCAAGCCGAAGAACAATGTCGAACAAGAAGTCAAGACATATCTCAAGATATGTTTTATCCTTAAAGACCGAGTAGGATATTCTTAAACTTTTCATCTAGACATGTATTGATGGTGTGTATCGCATGTTACGACTTAGTGCATTTTTGGAAATTGAGTTCCAAAATAAATAGGTTGTATTAAAGGCATTCATTGCCTTGACCCCGTCACACAAATTCACACGATGCGGTTCTTATCAAGTAGCTTTTGACCAAGACAATTGTTACAATTCTAGATGCGTTATTTTAGTTGCTCATGTATTTAGAATGTCCTTTGTTTCTTTTCTTTCCTTCACTTTTTATTGTGTCTTCGTTTCTTTTACTCATGTCCTTCATTCGGATATGGGTAAGTATAGAGTATATGAAGGTTATGTTTGTCAACTTGTGGCAAACATAGGAAAAAAGGTAGTGTTCGGGACGTTGTTAAGTCCCGATCAATCTTTGTTGTTTTTGCAAAGATGTTGAATAGGACGTCTATTATGAGTCTGCTGATTCTTGCATTTTTGCAAATATTTTTGTCCATTATCTTGTTTTGAGTTATGAACACAAATTGTGTCTTGTGTTCCGAGCTATCCAATATAGAGTCGGATTCTCTATGTTTGTAAATTGATAGTTCAAGTGATTGTTTCATTAGTAAGTTTCTCTTGTGCTCTAAAGAGGATGTTGTGTCAACTGCGTTTGTAGCATAGTTCTAGTTTGAGGGGAGTATTTAGTATCTTCTTTCTCATGTGCATCATGGCCTCAATTTTTCTCCTTCTTTGTAAAGATGATGCCTATGATTTTATGTTTCATGTGCTATAGTGAGTTCTCTTTCAACAAGCCTTTGTCATATGGCTAAAGGGAGAAGTGGTTATGTTATGTTATCTCGAAGAGCAACTTTTAAGGGGCTTTGTGTGTGATCCATGGGATTCTTAAAGAGATAACATTGGAATTGAACCTACCGAAAGATGTCCTAGTATGATGTTTCAACATCATAAAAGCGAAGATTGTCACTTGTAAAGTTTGAAATATCATTGATGACTAAAGACTTCTAAATTGTTGTTCTTTGGATTAAATTGTTTAAACCCTTGTATATTTTATTATGCTTCTATAATACAAAGGTTATGTAAATTAATTTTAGCCAAAATAAGTCAAAGGTGGAGATTATCGATTCTCTATTTTATGATTGACTTTATGTTTGGTAAAACTAATATGTGAGGAATATGTTAAATAAGATTTATAACTTTTAAGGAGAAAGCGAGTTGAAGTTCTATTTAGTGAAGAAACATGTTGCGTTGAAGTGTTTCAATATGGAACAATATGTCAAATGAGATGTCGAGACATCGGACATCACCCTTCTTGAATGTCAAAGTTTATTCTGATTCTGTTTTTAGTTGTCTGAGAATATTAGGGAATATTATGCATCCATGTCGTGATCTTGAAGGCATGTGAAGGTCCAAGAGCTAAGGAGAAAATCAAGAATGACCTTGATTGTAGCGAAGTTATCACGCTTGTTTGTTTCTACAGAAAGTTTATTCTTTGCAGTTTATTCTGACTTAATTGTTATTTGAAGGCCCAAATCCAGTTGGATAATAGGTTATAAATAGAAGCTTTGTAACCTAAGTTTAGTACCAGTCGAATTTAGTAATTATGTAGTTTTTAGGGCTGAGTCTGTAATAACTCTCTAGAAGAGTTGGTTTGTAGGTGAACCACCGGATTGTGGGATGGTCACTTATTTGTACCTCAGGCTTTGTAGAGCAAGAGGATTATTTTACTCACTCAGAAGCTGTGAAGCAATGAGTGTACTTGTGTCCTTGGAAGAAGTTGTGAAGCAATTCCAAGTTTTATTTGTGTCACATGTGTGATTGTTTTGTATTGTGTTTGAAGTGTGATATCTTCAAACTGTTTTAGTTGTGTTTTGAGTGAGGTATCTCCAAGCTGATTATGTTAGGAGCCAAATAGTTGATGCAGTTGCTGGTGTGATAGTGACTGATAGACATCACTAAGGTGATTGGAAGTGAGCGGAGGTTCTCATATCTAAGTGAGATATCTTAGGTAGAAGGGTCATTAGATAGTCTGATTAAGTGAGGATGTAAGGAAGGTTTCCTCAAATTAATATTCTCGATAATGAACTTCATTTCTGGCTTGGTATGCTCCCAGATGTAGGTTGGTTAGAACCAGAGTGGATGAACAATTTTGTGTGTTCTTTTATTTCCTGCATTGTTAATTGTTTGTTCTAACCTGTGTGTTTTATAATGTCAGATCAGATGTCAAGGCATCCCGAGTGCATGCGTAACGGTACAAAATCTCAATTCCTTTTAGTGATAAGTTTAATTTTTTGAGTCAATCTTTCGGAAGCCTTGAGGTGGAAAAATCTAGTTTTACTATCTCCTTCCTTAACCTTAAGTCAATGCATCTTAGCCCTTCGATCCCACCACTGTTCTCCTGGTAAAACATGTTATCCAATTTCTGTTGACGTTCCTTAATAGCATTATAGTTGTTGTTATTTTGGTTATCCCCTTGAAGAGAAAGAGAATGCATATTCTCTTTAATTTTATTAATAGTAGTAGTAGGCTTGCCAAATTCCTTTTTACCCCAATGTCACAACTTACAACTTATTCAGGGTAGTGTTGAGCTTGTCAGAAGTGTCTCTATTGTAGTGGCCATTCCAACTACCTTCAATAATCTTCTCAATATCTGGGTGTTCCATCCAAAGTTTCTCAAATGTATTGGGTTTAGGTTTTTGGCGTTTATGCCCTTTTTGATATAGATCTGTGTGGAATTCCAGCAAGATGGAATTGTGGCCAGACTTGATTCTAGGGAGATGGGCGTTAATGTAGTAGGGGAAATAGTTTACTAGTTAACCATAAATTTGTTTAGTCTAGCAGTAATGAAGTTTTCTCCTTATTGATTATTGCACTAAATTTTCATGCTACCTGTATAAGCTAAATCATAAGTTGACAATTTTCAAAAAATGATAATTTAGTAATAATCCAAAAACGTATAACTTATATCATGTTTTTTTTTAATATATATATATATATATATATATATATATATATATATATATATATATATATATATATATATATATATATATATATATATATATATATATATATATATATACTCTTCCTAAATTTTAGTAAAGACCCACTACTCGGAGAAACTCTCTTAAATTACAAATTTCTTTTGACCATATTTTCTTTCATATAATTAGAAAAAATTAAACTAAATCTTACACCTTTGGCTATTTCTTTTCTTTCATAATATTGCACACTAAAAAACTTCAAATATACTAGACTAAAAAAAAAGGACTTCAAATATAAAATCTATCTCAATTCCTTTCTCAATATGAGGATTCTTTCCGCGTGTACTTTGAAATACCATACCTCTTATGCCTGTTTTTCATCTAATGAGAAAAGAAATTGCATCATGTTGGTTGTTTTATAATTTTTGTTGACAATATCTTAATTGTTGACCACTCAAATCTAAAACATGTCTATCTCATATAAAAAATATAAACACATTCGAGAATGTGAACAAATACCTTAAAATACACCTTCAAAATATAAATATTGTCTTAAATTTATAAGTGATGCATTCAATTTTGAAAGTTAAAACATTAATCCTATATATCAGTATCTGGTTTTTTTAACATATATGTTTCAGAACACTTACTAATTAATAGCAACCTAACATCAAAGTTTAATGATGGTCTCAAGAGGTTGATTTATTCATTCCATTGAATTGACCATTGACTCTTTGCATATAGAAAGTGCTATGATAAAATAAAATAAAGAAGTGTGTGTGTGTGAGACAGACAGTGAGAAAATGAAAGGAGTGTTGTTATATTTTATTATGGAAGGTGCTTGGCAGGTTCATACGAAGACCAAGTCGCCAACCCATATTTACCTACCAACCAGCAGCAACCAAAAACACAACACAAGTCTTATGAGGACGTGTAAATATTCATGTGATGATGTATCTTTGATGCATACAGATACCATCAAACAACGTCTTCCAGAACCCTAAGAATCTTTTTATGTTTTTGTTTTTTATTATTTAGTTAACTTAATTAATAAAATGTTAAACAACAAGAATCGAACATGTGCAATGTATTTTGTGAAACACAAATATTACAAACTGAACTTCATAAAATCTTTGTGAAATGTTGCCTTTTATGATATATATATATAATAAGTTTCATTAACCTTTCTATTTTTATTTCTAATAAATTTTTTAGATAATATTTATTTTTTGTAATTAAATATTTAAATATTATATAATTAAATTATTTATTATTAAGAACTTAGGTTAATAACTATCATATAATTATTAATGGTTTGATCTTGTTCTATAAAAAGATATATTATTAAATTTTATTTTACCATAATATATTTTAAAAAATTTAGATATTAGTGTTACTTTTAATTAAATCTTATGAATATATGGATAGGAAATTAAATTAAAAAGTCTAAAATCTTTTTAAGCAACTTGATGCTAACTTATCTCTATTGGAAATTATGAAAATAACCTTTATGTAAATAATGTGATGCTAATTTGTGCTTATGTAGGCCTAAGAACAATTAAAAATTTATCTATGAATAATTACTACTAACAATTTTCATTTCCTAATACCGACAAAAGGCTGTAGACAAATTTAATTCAAACTATTGATGGTTTTTACAAAACAATATACTATGATATTTATTATATAATAATATATTATAAAATTAGCAATATTGTTCTAATTTTTTTAGGGTCCATTTAATTATTTATCTTGGATGTCTAAAAGTCACGATCAACCTAATTATTGGTACATAAATTTTGGAGTTTTTATAAAATATCAATTATTTTTAGTACGAAGAAAGTAAAAGTGTAAAAAGATAAATAATATGAAATCAAGTTCATTGTTAGAACATGTGTAACACCCCAAATCTACTCAAAGTTTTATATACCAAAAAATCAGAGTAATGTTAAATTTCACAAAGTAAATACTGAGGCGTCACACCTTCAAAAGCAACTCACTTTAAACAATTTGTTTTAAAGTATATATCTCAGATACACAGCATCGCCGGAAAACATAATTTGATTCATAAACATCAAAACATCTTCTTTATTAAACTTCCTTAATAAATCGTGTTTTCATAAAATATAATTCTTAAACATAAAAGAATAACATCAAAGAGCGACAACAAGACAACATAAATATTCCCCGAGTGCTACGTGTCGGAGGCGACAAACTCGACTAACAATGACTAAAACTCCGTCTTCATAACTTGCCGTTACCAATATATAGGTAGCGAAACAAGTAAAAGGTGAGATACTCCAAACATATAATTAAAGGCATGATAATATATATATATATATATATATATATATATATATATATATATATATATATATATATATATATATATATATAGTTTCAATTATAAAGGTTATAGATTAATAAGTGTAATTCCAACACATAATCAAAACTCACTTACTTTACTCGTCATCCTAATGTGTATAATCTACACTTTATCACTATAGCCTCATCGGCATAAAAGCGTCGCAACAACACATAACCCTCCGTCACCACGAAATCATCACAAACTAATACATCACTAATGTACGGTAGTCTTTAAGAACAACATCAACCAACAACATTAAATAATGCTAGTAATATAAGCAACATAACAAATCATCACAAATTGGCTAAAGCCCATCTTCGCTTTTGGCATAAAGCTCATCTTCGCTTTTGCATAAAGCCCATTTTCCAACATCATCACAAATATCATCACATCATATATCATCGCAATTCAATATCATCCATCAATCAACACACAGCCAAATAACTCAAACATAAACATAACCGACTCATGAGACACGACTATATTGTCATGTGGTACCCATCGCTTTGTCCGTAATTAGGGACACTTGCATAAAAGATCTTAACGGCATAAAAGCCATCATCGCTTGGCATAAAAGCCCTCTTCGCATATATGTATGTGACTCGACAATAAAATAACACAACACAACAACATCATATCATCTCGTCAAATTGGCATAAAGCCCACATCGCCATAATTTATCAAAACAAGATAAATATATCATCGCATCATAATTGCATTACGAAACATCACTAATAAATTCATCAAGTCATGTATTCCAATTCGGAAGCATTTATTAACAACATCAATTTAATCATCACATCATCATGTATCATCGCATTGTATATCAACAAGTATTTATTAATAATTACACCGTCGCAAATCTTACGTTTATTCACACCGTATCATCATTAATTAATTCACTAAATTCGAAACGGAAAACAGTCAAAGCGTCGATAATCATCGCGAAAGTAATTCCTAATAAGGTATTAATCATAATCGTCGGTCGAATCGGATTGTCCATCGTGCCTTAAATCCACTAAAACACAATCCGGTTCAATTTACCGTAAATTGGCCTATTGGTCAACCCGTAAAATTCGTAATTTCGAGACTAACCTCACCACTCGTTCTACACGTCGAACTTAGCTAACCGTCAATTTCGTTGAATTCGAGCAACTTGCTCCACATGAAACAGGAATGGAAAATCGGAACATAATCGGGTCCTAAATTTAATCGGCTATCTTATCCTCTAATTATATTTTATTGTTACTAAATATTACTAAGTGGATTTGGAGTTTTAAAAACGAACCCATTTAGCAAGGAATTATGAGGTAAGTTTGTTTGGCATAAAGCAGAGAAAAACAAGTTTTGAAGAAAGCAGACAAGGCAAATGCAAAAGCAAAGCAGACATGGATGGAGGGGAGCGTCCCTGTTCTTATTCAATAAAGGAGGAGGGCCTCATGTTAAAGTGGCCGTCCCACACAAGGGAGGTGAGCGCCTCCCATAAATCTTCCATCCAAATTTCTTTCACGACAATTATATAGTATTTACTACTTTATTATGTACTAAATATGTAGAAGAAGAACAAAACTAAAATGATTTTTGATTCGGTGCATTGAACTAGAATTGAAGAATCTAGGTAGTGTTCCTAGCCATTTTTCCATGACGTGTACTATTTAAAACATATTAGGTGGACTATATAATATGCCATCTATTATTATTTAGTGGCATTCAAACATAGTGTCTTATTCTAAATTAAAGTTGTACAATAGGACCTTCTCAGAAACAATATTCTCTCTATTATCTATAAAATTCACTTATTTCTTAAAACAAAATTATTTCATTGATAACTGAAATTAATACTAGTATCAAGCTATTTTTCTTTGTATTACCATTTTCTACGGTTTTTTTTTTCTTTTGCTATTTTGTTTTTCCTTTCTATTTCCTTTTCATCTTATATTTTCATTCTTATTTTTCCAAACACTACAACACTAACAACAATACATCTATAATCTCTACTCCTCATCCAACTTCTCCAAACTATCACAACAATCAACCAACAAAATCATAAAATCTGATCAATTTTTTCCTCAATTCAAACTAAACCCACCAACATCTCTTATCATCAACACAACATCAAAACATATTTCTACCATCAATTGAGAATTTCAACAACCACAACACAACACCAAAACAATGGCAAACTATAACCCCATGGATCAAAATACTAATTTTTCCTAAATCCACAACATATCTATCAAACCCTAACTATATGGAAAGGAAAATCAAACCCCTTACCTCTAGCTAGGAGATGATCCAAGGTGATGTTGCCAAGCCCAACCTCAAGCTTCCTCTCATGCTCCCTTGTTCAAGATCTTCTTCATCTTCTCCTCTTCTTCTTCTTTCCAAAACCCTCTCTTTTCTCTCTAGGTTTCTATTTTGGTTTTTTGTGTTTACAATGGAAAGAAAAGGAAAAGAAATTGGTTTTTATAACTTGTTTCCTACTAGTAAACCAAGTCTCCATGTTTGGTTTTGGTATAATTGAATGGAAGGAAAATGAGGAGAAATGGTTCTAGTAATGGTATTTTCCTTATTTAGTAAGTCAAGGGTGAAAACCTAAATCTCATCAATTAATCCTCACACTCTAACCAATTATATCATTAATATAATTAATTCAATTAATTAAAATAATTCGAATTAAAATATCGGATCCGAATAATATTTTCGGACCGAGCGAACGTCATAAATATATTAATAGATATACGATTAATATAATTATTTTAAATCGTAAAACAATGTAAACGGTAATTCAAAATATTAATATAATATAATATTAAATAAAGCAGGCGTTACAACATGCTTTCTCATATTTGATGATTTGCATAAATCTTTAAACTTATGTAAAGTATCAACTGCTCCTTGCTTCTAGTGTTGGAAACCAAAAGTGTCAATGTAAATAGTATGAAATCATATTGTTTGTTTGAACATGATTTCTCTTATTTGAACATTTTACTTGAAGTGAGTTTGAGTGTTATCGGTTCCACAATAAAAGATCTAGTCCTCAGTCTTACTTATGGAGAAACTCCACAAATTCACACATGCAAATTTCTCACACTCACTTGTATATTAGAAGTTTAGAACATTTGATGATCTAAGCATCAATCTTACTTGAATCAATCATAAAATTAAGATCACATAATTCTAATTAATATAAGAATTCGATTTTATGAAATAAATATTATATTCTTATCATCACTTATTGTGTTTTACTACTTTAAATTGTTATATATATATATATATATATATATATATATATATATATATATATATATATATATATATATATATATATATATATATCATCAATAACTTCACATCGGATAAATATTTTTGAAATCAACCCTTGGATTGAAACATACCATAATATAGATCATAGAAATAAAGTTTGACAACAAAGACTTGGGGAGAAATATTTTCCAAGTTGGATCACGACCCGTAATACTAATGACCTAATCGACATAGGTTAATCCTCTTCGGGAATTCATTTCACTATTACACAAGTGGATTTACCTTACACATCACCGCACAAGATCATGCCCCTGTTTGTGAGCCAATGGATCATCAGGAAACACTAGTTTGTTCTTCAAGTCGGAGAACACAGAAGCAATTACTACGACATATCATATATAAGTGTGACTATGAGTTACACCTAAATACGATTCATTAAACTTACAAGTTCTCTCCTAAATCTTTTACTTCATTTAAGCGTCAAAGAGTTAGTTTTTTAAAATTTTTGTTCACCAAAATCCTCCCAGAACTAAAATCTCGCTAACATCCATAACTAAAATCAATAGTTTTCTCTTATGTTACATTGTAGAAGATTAAAATCTTTGGTTAGATAAATCTTTGTTCGTCTAATCATTCATTTTTAAATATATTTTGACAAAGAAGATAAACATATTCATTATACTCCTTCCTTCCGTAACAATTTATAAGTGAATTTGAATTTTTTTATTACATTTGACAATTAATGTGTATAGTGTCAAATGTACCAAAAATCAAATTTGCTTATAATCATCTGAGTATTTATTAAAATATAGCATCCATTATAAAATCAATAACTATATAAATAGAAGTACACATAATTAATCATTTTCCATATTTTTATACTCCCTCTGTCTCAAAATAAGTGTCTTTCTAGCCTCAAAAAGTTGTTTCAAAATAATAGTCTATTTACTTTTTCAATGCAATATTAAACCAATTTTACTCCATGTTTACACTTTTTCCAAGTATGATAATGTATAATAAAGGATAATTTTGTAAAGATGTTATTTTATTACTCAATCATTACTTTTCTTAATCTTTATAACAACTTTATGTTAAAATATTATATTAGATTTGATTAGATTTAATATTTAAATATAATTCAAGTTGTGTATGCTCAAACCAATTAGGATTGTATATAAATAGTCATATTGTGTAGCCTTATCTTGTACAATACAATTCTAGTGAATAATATAATCCTTATTTCCTTAGTATTCTCTTTTCTCCTCACTAGAAGTGCCTCACGCCTAACAAAGTATCCAGCTTTCGATTTATTGTTCTTGATCGAGTTTCAAGAATTTCACGCTAGATAGTGTTTCTAGAGCAAGTGAGTCAACCACTGTTAAGATGGCTAGTGATAAGGGCATTTCTAATTCTCTTCCAATGCTTGTGACAAAAATTGGATCGATGGGAAAAATGTAATCCTTGTTTGGCTTCCATGAAACCCTAGAGTGGTTACCGACGATGTTCATGCATTGGATGCAAATGCAACAAAGCACATAAAAGCCTACAATGAAGACAAGAAGAAGGATTTCAATGTTGCTTATTGCATTAGTGATGGTCGATCTTTGCTAATTTCAACGGAATCTCTTATGCTAAAAAGCGAAGGAGACATGGGATATTACGGTGAAGTATTACAAAGGAGGTGACAAATTCAAGGTTGTCAAGTTACAAGCCTTGTGTTGACAATATGAGTTATTGTCGATGAGAAAAGATAAAAGATTGTAGAATATGTGTCAAAGGTTGAAATTCGTCCATCTCATGAAGGGTTGTGGTGAAACCATAGCGATAAGATGATAGTTTAGAAGGTAATGAGAATGTTGACCTTTCACTTTGATGAAGATAGTAGATATTCAAGAATCAATAATCTTGAAACCACAAAAGTGGAAGATTTGGTTGGTTCTTGGGCGCCGCGATATGAGGATTGTCGAGGAAATGAGTTTTAGACTCTATATAGACGCTGCAAGCTCGGTCATGGAAAAGGAATGGTGATTCCAACAAATTCAAAGTCAAAATCGCCAAGACTCAAGGAAAGAAGTCTTGGTCGAACTCTCACAACATCGAATCGAAGATAGAGCTTCTAAGTCTTCAAAAATAGAAGGAGGAAACTATCGAAATGACAAATAAGATAAAAAGGCGTGTAGTGCTATAACTCCGAAAGGGGTTACCTAGCCAATAATTATTGGTATAGGAAGACAGGGATCGAAGCGGCAAGGAAGAAGAGCGAACCTTGCACACCAAGATTAGATGATTATGAAGGAGGTATGGTGGTTATGGTTGCATTTGCAAATAACCATGTCAAATACAATATATGGTTCCTTGACTCATGATGCTTGAATCGGATGGTGGTTGAACGATGTGGTTGGTAGATTTCTACGGTCGAGAAGAAGCAAGGTAAAACTTGATAATAGTTCGATTTGCAAGTAGAAGTCTGGAAACATAGTCTCTCAAATGAGTAATGAAGGGAAAATGTGATTAAAGATGTGCTCTATGTACCTAGAATAAAATGCAACTTGCTAAGTGTTGACAACTAGTCAAAAAATGTTTCTCGGTTGTTATTAAAGATGGAGCTTTGAAATTGTTCGACACCAAGAATAATTTGGTCTTAAAATCTCATTGTCAAAGAATATGACATGTAAGACTATGATCGATTCGTGAAGTTCAATGTTTACAAATTGTTGTTGACCACAAAGATAGTTGGTTGTGGCATTTGATGTTTGGACATTTGAATTTTCGATCACTCAATCTTATTACTCAAGATACAGTTACTAGAGTTCCAAGTCTTGAGATGCCTGAAAAACTTTGTGAATCTTGTTTAGTAGGAAAGCAATCCATAAATTAATTTGTTTCGACTATGATGAGATTATCCTGCATTCTCGAAGTGGTACATTTAGATGTATTTGGTCCATTCGAAGAATATTCCATTCTTTGGAATAATATTTTGTTTCGTTTGTCGATGAGTTCAATCGAAGCTATGGATCTATATGATCAAATGAAAGGACAAAGTATTTGATATCTTTAAGATATTCAAGATACTTGTCAAAAACAGTGAGAAGAAGATCAAAGTTAGAACATATGGATATGGTGAATACACATCCAAGATATTTGAATATTTACTGCAAAACATGGTATTGATCATGAAGTACTCCTTATAGCCTTAACATAATGGAATTTCAAAAAGAAATATGACCATATTGGATAGATGCATCTTGAAGCGGAAGAATTATCCAAAATCTTTATGGGGAGAAGTTGTTTCGACTGTAGTTTATATCCTGAATGTAACACCCCTTCTAATTTACCCAAGATTTATATATTTTAATCAGAGTTTTAAACATAATGACAAGGGCATCACAATTTTAAGAATTTAAAAATAACAAAAACAGTTATCATGCCTTTTACTGAAGAACTTATTAAACAAAACAAAACCAATGATTATGTTTATACAGCGGAAAGATAACAAAAATTCCGGAATAATTCAATCAATAATTATTCCCAACATAATTCAAAATAACAAGTTTAAATCCATAAAAATTCCAATCAATCGTTCTCCAGTGTTACAACTACCAGAGCATGACACTGATACGCGGATTATATAAATAACACATTTATAATTCATCCTCACCAATTCCAGAAGCTTAATCTCCAATCAAAATCATCAAAGTAAGGGTGAGATTTCATCAAGATTAAGATGCATTATACATTTTTAACACAATAAAACAACTTCGTTATTTCACCCTTATTAACATCATCGAATACAATTCCACAAATACAATCACAGATCATTATGCATACAACAACAATCAATGCAATTATAACACTGTAAATCATCCTAACATGTTACAATTACATATGCAATGCAGACTCAAATGCATGTGGTACCAAACGTGAACCAAGTCCACATCTTGTTCCGCTTACACTTTGGAAAACAGCATCAATCAATGATTCTCCCATACACCACTGGGTCAAGAATTTAGCCTCACCACCACTATCCATTAGGTACGGTTATTGGCCCTGCAAGTTCAATTCCACACAATGGGAATGAACCATTACCAAAATGCTCATACATGCACATCAGGAGCATGCAATTCAAACATGGAATATGATCACACAACATTATTCAAATTATAATCAATAACAACAACAGTTTATGGTAACAGCAATCATGAACACCTAATGTTAATCACAACTCATGGAATTAACATACGCATTCTGAAGCAGATTAATTCTTCAAGATCTCACTTATTAGTGTTGAAAATATTTTTATTAGGTAGTACTCGTTCTAAGCTTTCCAACGATACCAACTATGCCTAAATCGAATTCTGATCGCAAAGATATGGCCGAAATCGTTTCGAGAAAATTCATGTTGTCTCGACACAATATGAATCGATGCATAAGCCTATGCATCAATGCATAAACAACATGTGTCGACTCATAATCGTATGCATCGATGCATAACTTTAAAATTCTGCATTTTCCAAAATTGTTCGGTATGCATCGATGCATAACACGTATGTGTCGATGCATAGCTTTGATTTTGGCCTGTGTGTCGATGCAGAGTTGTATGTCGATGTATAGCTTATTTACTTTTTTCTAAATTTTCACCTTGCATCGATGCATAACCCCATGGGTCGATGCATAACACGTGATTTTCACCAAAAGTCAGTTTTCTTTGTTTTCCAATGCCCGTTGAATCCATTCATTACCAACTTCATATTATCACAAAGCGAAATTAATTCATGTATTTTTACATTCATTGACCACGAATTTCGTTTCTAATTAGCCTATGATCATACGCAAATTCACCGTTCATAACAATTCCAATCAAGGTTTTACGTTGGATTATAACGGTATGGCACAACCTAGAATCATAATTCGAGATTCCTGGTTGAATTATTCTATTGATCATCAAACCTATAAGACATAAAAATCGGATCAATCCCCCACACCGCGATGAATCTTGAATTCCAAGCCAATTGGCTTTTCTCCTCTTTCTCTTCTCTTTTCCAAAAGCACGTAGAATGAATCCTAATTTTCTCAATCCTTCTCTTATTCCTCAATTCCTTTATTTATTCCTTTTATTTGCCAAATAATAGAAATAAATAAATTAGCAATTAGATTTAAACCAAAACCCCAATTCTACTTACACCCAACACATCCATTTATTTAATTAAATAATTAAATCCATTAATAAAAATATTAATAATTAAACCTTTAATTAAATTAATAATTAAATTTCTAATTATTTAATAGTTGAATTAATTTGGGGTGTCAACTCTCTCTACTAAAAGAGTTTCGTCCTCGAAAACATACCTTAAACGAAAAGTTGGGATCGAGTCCTTCATCCGGCTCCGGTTCCCAAGTTACATTTCCACCTCTGGTCCTCCCAAGCTACTTTCACCAATGCTATCTCTTTACCACGAATCGCTTCACCTTTCGATCCTTAATTCATGAGTAATGCCTCAACAATCAGATTATCTACTTTGTATATCATCTACACGAATCTCATGAGACGGATCGAATGTACTTCCTCAACCGAGATACATGGAAGACATCATGAAAATTCTGGCAGCCGGCGGTAAAGCAATCTGTAAGCAACTCTTCCAACCTTCTTGGTAATCTAATACGGACCAATAAAGCGAGTCAACTTCGACTTCAGCTCGACCAATACCGATCATCGTAAGCTCGCATGAACACATGATCTCCTTCACTAAACTCGAGATCCTTCCTCCTCTTATCATGATAACTTTTGACGACTAAGAAGCTTTCATCTTCTCTGAATCATCTTGATCTTTTAAAAGTCATTGGACAATCTCCGGTCCAATCACAACACTTTCTCCAGTTCGTTCCAACACGGTGTACGACACCTCATACCATACAATGCCTCAAGCGAGTCATACCAATACTCGAATGAAAACTATTGTTGTAGGTAAACTCAATCAATGGCAAGTAACTATCTCAAGCTCCACCTTTCTCAACACAAGCTCTCAATAAATCCTCTAACTCTTGAATTGTTCTCTCCGTCGACCATACATGGATGATAAAAGCGGAACTCAATCAACTTAGTACCTAATGCTTCTTGCAGCCCGTCCAAAACTTAGGCGTAAACCTCGGATCTCTATCGAAACAATACTAGAAGGAATACCATGCAAACTTACAATCTTCTCAACATACACGCCAACCTCTATAGGATAATCCATTCTTATCGAAATAAAGTGGCAGACTTATCAATCGATCAACAATAACCCAAATAGCATCACAATTCTTGTCCTTGGCAAACTAGATACAAAATCCATAGAAATGCCATCCCATTTCCACTTTGGAACAAACAACGGCTCCATCAATCAGCGGTTTCGATGTTCAATCTTTGACTTACGACAAACCAAACAAGCATAAACAAACTCAGCAATTTCCTTTTCATTCCGGGCCACCAAAATAAATTTTCAAGTCATGATACATCTTAGTAGCACGGGATGAATACTTAATCCACTGATGTCCTTCTTCCAAAATACTCTTCCGAAGTTACGCAATATCCGGTACACAAACTCGTCACCAAATCACATATCCGTTCTAAATCAATTGAATTCACCTCCTTGACCTTGGTTGATCAATGTCAACTTATCCACCAAACCAACATCGATTTCTACCGAATTTCCTCAAGAATATCACTAGTCAACTTCAACATATTCCTTAACTATCAAAGTAGTCTCACATACGGACTCAAGTCTCGAACTTCTCAACCAATTCCAATTCACGGACCATCAACATAGACATATGCAAGGACTTCCTACTCAATGCATCTGCAATAACGTTTGCCTTACTAGGATGGTAATTCAAACAAAAATCATAATCCTTGAGAAATTCCAACCATCTCCTCTGCCTCATATTCAACTCTTTCTGATCGAAGAAATATTTCAGACTCTTATGATCACTGAATACCTCAAATCGAGAACCATACAAATAATGCCTCCACAATTTCAGAACAAATACCACAGCTGCCAATTCTAAATCATGAGTCGGATAATTCCTTTCATGAACTTTCAATTGTCTCGAAGCATAAGGCACAACACCTTATCTTGCATCAAACACCACTAATCCCATCAATGACGCATCACACCACAACAAGATTCGTCGGATTCGGAAAATCGAAATCAGACAAGTCAACCTCTTCTTCAACACTGGAATCCTTTCTCACATTTGCATCCCAAACAAACACTTGACCCTTCCGGTCAACTTAGTCAACGACAAAGCTAACTTGAAAATCCTTCAATGAACTTTCTATAGTAACTGCAAGACCAAGAAAGCTACGGTTTGAAGCATTCTTCGGTAACCTTTGAGATACCGCTTCTACCCGTGGGATCAACAACAATACCATTCTTAGAAATCGCATGACCAAGAAAGCTTACTTCACTTAACGAAATTCACACTTAGACAACCGCTCGACTTCTCTTCCAACGGTTCCAACACAATTCTAAGATGTTACGCATACTCTTCATTCTTTGAATAGATCGAGAATGTCATCAATAAATACCACCACAAACTTATCAAGATACGGATGAAATATTCATTCATATATTCCATGAAAACACCAGTGCATTAGTAACTCCAAACGGCATATGAGAATATTCATAATGTCCATAACTCGTTCTAAATGCGGTTTTGAATATCTTCCATCTTCCTGAATCTAATGATATCCGGACCTCAAATCAATCTTACTAAATACACAACTCCAACTAACGATCCATCAAATCATCAATCCTCGGCAATGGATCTGATTCTTGATTGTAACTTTGCTCAAGCTTTGTAGTCAACACACAACCTCATTGAACCCTCTTTCTTCTTAACCAACAACACGGGAGCCTTACGGCGAAACACTAGGACGAATAAACTTCTTCTCAGTAGTTCTTCCAACTTCTTCTTCACTCGGACAATTCGATCCGACATGCGATAAGGTGCCATAGACACCGGACTAGTTCGAGTCGATCTATATACTCCACTTCTCTCGGTGGAAACTCATAACATCTTAGGAAACATACGGGAATTCATTCACCATTGATTCACTACTTTAGCCTTTTCCTTTCGTTTCGTCGAAAATCTGACATAACCACTACCACACCATCGTTAACAATGCGCAACTCCGATCATCCATCTTAATTCATTGTCCTTATTAGAGTCTTCGTCAACTCATATGGTTCACAAGCTTCTACAAACTTCATTCATATTTATCACTTTATGCCCCATTTAGCCAGAAGACAATTGTATATCATCATCACGATTCCATCTACTATCAACAGAGATTAAGGATGATCAAGTCCTCAATTTGTCAATAGGCATCCGATAATCATATTGGTATAAATCATCATTACCAACATTCTCGTAATACTAGACTTTTTGCACTTCCAACTATGACTCACGGTCCAAACGATTCCAACAACTCCAACCACTCTTGCACTGTCTTCTCAAGCAGTACCTCGTACCAATGACTTACAATTGGAACATATCCAGGAAGCATCTCTTCTCCCTCACTTAGTTCACGCTACTCCGCAATAAGCAATCGAGCAAAAGCAAGCCAGGTGTTGTACACACATACGAAGGATAATAATATTAAGACACGACCGACTATGCCGATACCACTATTGTAACACCCTTCTAATTTACCTATGATTTATATATTTTAATCGGAGTTTTAAACATAACGACAGGGAATCACAATTTTAAGAATTTAAAAATAACAAAACAGATTATCATGCCTTTTACTGAAGAACTTATTAAACAAAACAAAACCAAGGATTATGTTTATACAGCGGAAAGATAACAAAAATTCCGGAATAATTCAATCAATAATTATTCCCAACATAATTCAAAATAACAAGTTTAAATCCATAAAAATTCTAATCAATCGATCGGTGTTACAACTACGAGCATGACAATCACGAATTATATAAATAGCATGACTCTATAAGCATCCTCACTTCCTCGGCGTTAATCTCCTCAATCTAAAATCATCAAAGTAAGGGTGAGATTTCATCAAGATTAAGATGCAATATACATTTTTTTAACACAATAAAACAACCAATTCGTTATTTCACCCTTATTAACATCATCAGAATACAATTCACAAATACAATCACACAGATCATTATGCATACAGCAACAATCAATGCAATTATAACACTGGAAATCATCCTAACATGTTACAATTACATATGCAATGCAGACTCAAATGCATGTGGTACCAAACGTGAACCAAGTCCACACCCTGTTCCGCTTACACTTCGAAAAACAGCGTCAATCAATGATTCTCCCATACACCACTGGGTCAAGAATCTAGCCTCACCACCACTATCCATTGAGTACAGTTATTGGCCCTGCAAGTTCAATTCCACACAATGGGAATGAACCATTACCAAAATGCTCATGCATGCACATCAGAAGCATGCAACAGTTCAAACATGGAATATGATCACACAACATTATTCCAATTATAATCAATAATAATAACAACATATGGTGACAATCATGAACACCTAATGTTAATCACAACCCATGGAATTAACATACGCACATTTACTCACAAATGATTCACAATTTCAACGAGTTCTTATTACGGAAGCCGATTAATTCTTCAAGATCTCACTTATTAGTGTTGAAAATATTTGTATTAGGTAGTACTCGTTCTAAGCTTTCCAACGGTACCAACTATGCCTAAATAGGAGTTACGATCGCAAGATATGATTGAAATTGTTTCGAGAAAATTCATGTTCGATCTCGACATAGTATGCATTGATGCATAAGCCTGCATCAATGCATAAACAACATGTCGACTCATAATTTGTATGCATCGATGCATAACTTTAAAATTCGCATTTTCCAAAATTGTTCGGATGCATCGATGCATAACACGATGTGTCGATGCATATCTTTGATTTTGGCCTGTGTCGATGCATAGAGTTATGTCGATGCATAGCTTATTCAGGTTTACTTTTCTAAATTTTGCACCTTGCATCGATGCATAACCCCATGGGTCGATGCATAGCCGTGATTTTCACCAAAAGTCGGTTTTCTCATTGTTTTCCAATGCCCATTGATTCCTTTCATTACCAAACTTCATATTATCACAAAACAAAATTAATTCATGTATTTTTACATTCAATTGACCACGCAATTTGTTTCTAATTAGCCTATGATCATATTGGATTCACCGTTCATAACAATTCCAATCAAGGTTTTACGTCGGATTATAACGGTGAGCACAACCTAGAATCATAATTCGAGATTCCTAACGGTTGAATTATTCTATTGATCATCAAAACCTATAAGGCATAAAATCGAGATCAATCCCCCTTACCTGATGAATCTTGAATTTCGAAGCCAATTGGCTTTTTCTCCTCTTTCTCTTCTCTTTTCAAAAGCACGTAGAATGAATCCTAATTTTCTCCAATCCTTCTCTTATTCCTCAATTCCTTTATTTATTCTTTTATTTGCCAAATAATAGAAATAAATAAATTAGCTTAATTAGAGCCTTTTGCTCCAAACACTCCCAATTCTACTTCACTAACACATCCATTTATTTAATTAAATAATTAAATCCATTAATCTAAAAATATTAATAATTAAACCTTTAATTAAATTAATAATTAAATTTCTAATTATTTAATAGTTGAATTAATTTGGGGTGTCACATTGAACATGTGCCATACTAAGATATTGAGTAACAAGGTTCATGAAGAAGTGTGTAGTGGAAAATGACCATCAATAAGTCATTTGAAGGTGTTTGGCTCTATGTACAAGCATATTCCTAAAAGAAGAGGAAGCTTGATGATAAGAGCTAATATATGATCTTGGTAGGATATCATAAAATTGGTGCTTATATGCTATTCAATCCAATTAATGAGAAGATTGTGTTGAGTAGAGATATTGTGATTGGTGAAAATTACACAGGATTGGAATTCTAATGATGCCATTGACAAGCCACTAATGAGATATGGCTTTGTGAAGAAATTGATAAAGTCAAGTCGAAGAAATTTCTAATATTCTAATTGAAGTCGAAGCGATTACTAACATTCCGAGCAATGTTGAAGTCGAAGAGGTGTGGCGAACACAAGCCATAAAACTCAACAAACTATAGTTCTTCCATCAAGACTTCAAGATTATAAAGTAGTGGTGATGATGAAGTAACACTAGATGGAGAATTAGCTCATTTTCTTTACTTACGGTGCTTAACCAATTAACAATAACGAAGCTTTGAAGACTAAATAGTGGAAGTTGTCTATGGTCGAAGAGTTACTGATGTCGAAAGAAATAACACATAGGAGTCAGTCGAATTGCCAGTACATACAAAAGTTATCAAAGTAAAGTGGGTGTTCAAGTTGAAACACATTGCATATGGGTTGATAGCATGACATAAAGTAAGATTAGTAGCTTGAGGTTTTCTTCAAAGAGCATGACTCGACTACTCTGAAGTATTTGCTCATGTAGCAAGATTGGAGATTGTTCGACTAGTGGTAGCATTGGCATGTAACCAAGGTTGGTCGATATTTCATTTAGATGTGAAATCAATATTTTTGCATGGTCCTTTAGACTAAGAGGTCTATGTCACACAACCTCCTGGGGCTGATGATTTAGAAGGAAGTGATTAAAGTATATAAGTTGCACAAAGCACTCTATGGCCTCAGCGGACACTAGGATATGGAACAAGAAGATTGACTCATACTTAGTTGAATTGGGATTTGTCAAATGCAAATCAGAGTTCGGTGTCTATGCTCAGGTTGTAGCACAAGATATAACAACCATCTACTTATATGTCGATGACTTGCTAGTAACTGGAAATATCTTGGAGAACTTGTCAAAGTTCAAAGAGTTGACGACGAAGGAATTTGAAATGTCGAATTTGGGAAAATTGTCTTATTTCCTAGGCATGGAATTTCAAATGTCGAAGCAAGGTATGATGCTACATCAAAGAAGTGTGTTAAAGAGATACTCAAGAGATTCATAATGGATTATTCAATTCTATATCCTCGTCACATCAAACCAAATATGAAGTTGGAGAAAATGGAGAAGAAGACAAATCAATGTAACTCATTCGTAAATTGTGGGATCTTTGAGGTATATGTGCAACACTAGATCGATATAGGTTTCATGATGAATTAGTGATTGGATTCATGGGTGAACCAAGAGTGTCACATGAAGAAGGTAAGAAGAATCTATACTTAAAGGAACAACATAATTTAGAATTCTATTTCGACGAGATTCTGAAGGCAGAGAAGCAATAGTTAATTGTTTTTCAGATGTTGATTGGTGTGGAGATAAGGAAGATCGAAGAAGCACAACTGGATATTTCTTTCAAGTATTTGGTGCCTCAATCTCACGGTGTTCGAAGAAGCAATATGTGGTGGCATTATCATCTTATGAAGATAATACAACAGTTTATGTTGTTTATCAAGCAATTTGGATCAGATCAGTGCTTAAAGAAATGGATGTCGGCGTGAAAAAATCTCTAGTGTTGCAAATCGACAACAAGTCATCCATAAATCTGGCGAATAATTCAGTTCTGCATGGAACAAGTAAATGTATCGAAGCTAGGTTTCACTTCTTGCGGGAAAAGGTAAATCAATGTGAACTTGAAGTTAAGCATTGCTCAAGTGAAGCACAGCTGGCTGACATTTTCACCAAATAATTAAAGATCGACAAATTCTTAAATTTGAGAAAGAAATTATGAATAATTGATTGATTGTGTTTAACGTATGTCCAACAACTTGGATTATGAGATATGTTAAAATATTAGATTAGATTTGATTATATTTAATATTTAAATATAATTCAAATTATATATACCAAAATCTAATTAATATTATATCTAAATAATCGTACTCTGTAACCTTATTTCGTACAATTGTACGATTATAATAAATAATAAATTTTTATTTCTTTATTATTCTCTTTTCTCTCCTCAATAAAAATTATTTCACACATTAACATTTTAGAGGACTCTTATTTTGATATAATAACTCATGATTCACACATATGTTATTCTCATCATTGTATGATATACGATACTAAGAATTAAGTTCAACTTTTGATTCTCCAAAGAAAAGCAAATATCACGTGTCCTATCACATGGTGCCGCCTTAGGAATGTACTACTGTTTTTCCCAAATCCGAACTAGGATTTCCCCTCACGTTCACACTTTTGACTAAAATATTACTAAATATATTTCCAAGAAAAAAAAAACAAAAAATCCACCATATATACCCAACAAGACACACATGTTTCCTTCCCTCTAACTCTTCTTCTTCCTTTCCTTTCCTTGTACGGTCCCTTGACATGTTCCAAACCATGTCCGATCCACCAAATGAATTTTTCCAATTCCACCACCAAAGTTTCCCAAACCAAACCCCTCCTAACTACACCACTATTTCTACCAACACCACCCCCCTTACAACCTTACCCCCACCAGAGACCATCAACCCAACCTCACCAACATCCGCCACCAATCTAGGCCCAGACGGCCGTGTCTCAAAGCCCATCCGGCGAAGATCACGCGCCTCAAGACGAACTCCCACCACTTTACTCAACACAGACACTACCAATTTCCGTGCCATGGTGCAACAGTTCACCGGAGGCCCGATTGCACCTTTTGCAGCATCAGCATCGTCTGCATCACCAAATTTCTCAACTCTGGCAGGCCTTGGCCTCGGCCCCGGCCCACGGGCTTCTTCCCACCCTATGAATCATCAAACTATGATCTCTCATCATCCTCTCTACCAACATCCTCAACAGCTTCAACAATATCAACAACACTACAACAACATGTATAGTAACACTGGCACTGGCAACGTAGGAGGAGATGACAACGCGTTTTTTCAAAGACTTATGAGCAATCCAAGACCTCCAAACAATGATAGTAATGTTAATAATGCTGATATTCATGGAGGAGGAGAAGGAGGAGGTTTTTTCCCAAGCACTTCTTCTTGAGAATCGATTATCTCCGGTAGGAAAAGAGATAGTGGTGTTCTTTTCTTTGGTTTTCGTTGGTCGCATGGGGTGGCGGAAGCATGAAAGCGACGTAAATTAAAGCAGACAAATTAGGTTGCTAATTTGGCCTAAATTGTTGACCAACCATTTTATTTTATTTCTACAATATTTAATATTTGTTTTTTATTATTATTGTAACCATATTATTCTATTACTATAGTTACTATTAGTATTACTATTACTATTTCTTTTTAACTTTTGTAATAATAACTTTTGGGATTTTTTGGTGGGCACTAGGCTATGCTTCTACTAGATCCCTTTGCTTGGCGTTGCAATCACGTTTGTTTATTTATTTATTATTACCTTTTTTTTTGGTGTTGTCAAGCACTTGATTTGTGGACTAGTTTTTTTTATATATTATACAATGTGCTGACTTTTCCTAATTCCATGAATAATGACCACGCTATATTTTGTTTGATGATGATGGTAATAATACAATTGGGACCCTTTTTTCTCTCGAAGGAGTTAGCCATCAATGAAAAGTCGTATCTTAGTAGTACTATATAGATGGATTAAATAATGTTACTTTAGCAGTTGAAATGTGGAATTTGTAACCTATCCTTACCAAATTCCTTTGACGTAGGTTACTGATCACATAACAAGTAGTAGTGCTGATTAAATTTTTCACCAAAACTTTAAATTAACTACATTCGGTTTTTTAATCCGGAAGTACCTCAAGATAATGTCAATAGTTGATTGGACGTAAATGCAAATTTTAAGGGGTTGATTGGACGTAAATGTTAGGGAAGGAAAATGCATGAGTTTCTCTCTATCTTTATTATATCACTTTTATTATATCACTCTTAGTCATCTCCTTTTTGTCTATTTTTCTTCTAAAATACAACTAAAGTTATCAAACTTATGGAAGACAAAGTTATCTAATATATTCTCAATTTTAGAGCATAAATATTTTATCGATATAATTTTAACTCTATTTTGAGTTTTCACAAACTTATACAAGATTCAATCATTATTGTGAGAAAAGGTACAAACGGTGGATTCTCATCTTTATACGATAAACGATCACATGCGGTCACATCTTCATCGTTGTATTTAATCGAGCGACAACCCATAAAGTGTTGGATCATACGTGAATGGTTTTAATCGCTCATATTATATAAAGATCGCTTAGTTTCATTTCGGTATTCAATTCATTATAATTCTCAAACTATTTTTCATTTAGTCACTAACTTGGATGTTGATGTTAACCTTGTAGATTCACTTCTCCACCACCACGAGAAGTCTCCACCTTATAGATCACTTAAGCTAACAAAGCTCCACTTCCCTTCCGTAAAAGATAATTCAGTTCTAGTTACCTCTTGTGTTTCTGCAACAAAACTTTGTTCCTCCGAGAGTTAATTAGGGGGCGTTCCAAGATCTCTCGTTCTTCCTACCTTTGTAATATATTTCCAAGGTCAACCTTGAGCAACCTTCATCGCTACGTTAATTCCTAGACAAGACATTATCATAAACCTTCAACAACTACAAGTTAACTTATGTGTGCAAAAGTTATAGATCTTCTAAGCAATCTATATAAGTTACTACAACAAAAACTCTTAAACCCGATGGACATGATACTTAGGATTAAAGAGAATTTGTAGTACATTTCTCAAGAGCTAGCACCATCGCAACATAGATCCGTGTAGAAACCAAAGGATTCATATTGTAGCCTAGTCCACTAAGCATGGAGATACCGATCATCGTCCTTGCGCTCTCCACCGACCACTCTCGAGAGAAGAGAAACACATGGTAGGTACGCCAACCTCTAAGCGAAAAAAGAACACACTCTCTATATGCGGTATTGATAGAGAATCGAGGTCTCTTAAGAAGCCCTAAATCTAGAAACTTAGGATGATAAGGGGTATTCATATGAACTCGTCGAACATGTGGACAACAATATTGAATAATTACCACACTGAGCTATGATGTGGAAGCTCTTTCCATTATCCCTTAAAGAAACTAATATAACCTAGTTTAAAACCCTCTTAGGAAGAAGCATATATTCATGGAAGGAATTATGTGACTGCTTCCTCAATTTATCACTCAAAAGCATAAACTAACCAATATGGTTATAATCGGCATGATCACGTTCCTAGAAAGTCTAATATTAAATTGATGATGGAAAAGTGTGTCATAACCCAAACGTAAAATGAGGATTTTAAAAACTAGAATTTGCACATCAACAAAGTTCTTAGAAAATTAGCGTCTAAGGTTGACTCATACCACACATGGTAGGATATTGGAGACCCAATATCTCAAGTAACGCAACAACAAGCTTATTCATCGACCCTACGAAAATTTTTGGGGACAACCTAATTCAAGTCTAAAAGGGCATTTGATCGATGTTACGTTACGACGTGGAAAACAATAGAAGATGCTAGTAAGAAAGATGAGAACATTTTGAAAAGAGTGAGCTAACCCAACCTACTAGTTGCGAGAATAAGAACAAGAAAAACATTATGTTGCTCCTCCACCCAATATACCATTAATTTGGTTTTCGTTGATATTTTCTAAGGCAGAGGTCGAGGAACAATTCAAGAAGTTTTTTTTAATTGCTTGAAAAAATACATATCAAGATTTCATTCACAAAGGTTTTATCTTAGATGCCTTATTATGCTAAATTTCTTAAGTAAATTGTGAACAATAAATACAAACTAAAGGATAACCAAACTGTAGCACTGACAAAAGAATGCATTTTCATTATCCAAAATAAATTTCCATGGAGTTAAAGGATCCAAGGATTTTTCTATTACATAGGTTATAGGAACGATGAGTTTCGAGAGATTTATGTTATTTAAGGGCAAGTGTGAGCATCATGCCCCTATCGATTTGTAGGAACCTGGATCTCTGTGAGATGGAGTCCACTAATATATAATTACAGTTAGTGGACATGTCTATTAAATATCCAATAAGAATACTGGAAGATGTTCCAATAATAATTGGACAACTTTTCATATCCATTTATGGAGATAAAGTAAGTCACTTAAATTTTTATTCTCTGTATACATTTCTTATCCTCTGTCGTGGCTAACCTTTGAGGTAAGAGATGAGAAAATTAATTTATTCTTTCAAAATCTATCATTTATAGGGATGACAATGAGTAGAGTTTAAATAGTATAGTATAGTACTCATTCCCATCCCTTTGTTTTGAAAAAAAATAATTGTACCAAAGCCCATATCCATGTGGAAACTATTGTTTCTACATGTATCATTATCCTCTGGGTACCTAAGTAGTATAACTTGTACCTATTACTTGCATTTCTAGTAAAAATAAATTAATCAATTATAAAATGTTATATCATTTTAAGTTTTAACAACGTTAAAAAAATTAAAAAATATTATTGTTGAACGATGAAATAACAAATACTTATATTAAAATGTATAATATTTTAATAGAGCTATATTTATTTTTTTAAATTGATAGACATACATTATTATATAATAATATAAATAATAACATAAAATATGTATTGTGTGGATAACGGGGCGGGTGGGTAATAAGGAGCTTGTAGTCGTCCTCATACCCACTTATTTTAGAGGGTAATCATCTATGTTTGTGTGCTTGCAGGATTTTAACCTACATACATGAAGAATTTACTTATTAAAAACCAATAATAACAAAGATATCGTATACCGATTCCTTTCTCTCCTTTTGTAACTGTTTTTGTTTGTAGCCTTAATAATTTTAGCTGTTCATTGTATTGTTAATGCAATCATTTCTTGATTATTTTACATATTTTATGTATATTTTTAATTATAAAATTTATTTATATTTATGTATTTTTATTATTTAGTTTCTATATATATTTTAGGTTTGATATCTTCTTTTTGATATTGTAGGTTAACTTTAGAGTTTATTTTGATATTTTAACATTAAAAATAGTTAATTTTTTAACTCTTTATAATATAAAATATTAAATTACTCTGATTCGTCGATATTATAATTTTTTTACATTAACTATTGATAAAAATAAGTAAAATTAATTTTATGATAAAAATGAATGTATTAATTCTCCTTAAATTAAATGAAATAATTGATTTGACTAAAATATTAAAATTAAATATATTTTTAAGACGTTAAAAACTCTATTGAAAAGAAGAGTTATAGCTAAAATACTGACTATTAATTTTCAACAATGATTTAATTTTTTTTATAAGTGGTTATACAGACAAAGAGAGAATTTTTCTCTTAAATGTAGGCTTTAAATCATTTTGGTTAATTTTAATTTTATTTTGATCTTTTAATTTAATATATATATATATATATATATATATATATATATATATATATATATATATATATATATATATATATATATATCTTAAAAATATATTATATTGATCACTATTGTTTGATTAACGATATAAATACTTAAAATTTAATCGATAAATTTGTCATTAATTAGATAAATAATGTAATGTAATATAATTTAAAAAGTTAAGAGATTAATATGGATATTTGTTAAGTTAAGAGATTAAAATAAACTCCAAAACTAATATAAGATACCAAAAGAATATGAAATCTAAAATGTAAGATAAGAATTAAATAATAAAAATCAGAGTATCTCAGAAAAAGATACTAAATATAAAAATCAAAGTATCTGACAATAAGATACCAAATATACATTGTAAAAATAATTTAATTGTTATGCACTTTATGTTTTGAGTTTTTCGGTTCATCTACATCATCTTCTATTCTTCTTTCCCTTCTCCTTGAGCTTATCGGAACCACAGAAAAGAAGGAACTCACCATTCTCCAAAAAAGCATGAATACTCTAAAATTCATGAAAGCTCTACTAAATCCCAAATCCATTATCTCCTATAATAGTTCAATTTCTCCCAACAAAACCCCAAACTCCATTGTATGCTGCTAGAATTTATTGGGGGAAATTGAACTGGTATGGAAGATAATAGATTTGAAATTTAGTAGAGCTTTCATGGCTTTTAGAGTGTTCGTGCTTTTTTGGAGGATGGTGGTTTTTTTTGGTTCCGTTGGAGGATTTGAATTCAAACGCGCCGAAGATTCAATATTTACAGCAAGAGGATATTTGAATTCAAATCAGGACGTTACTCATGGAAGACGTGTGAGAGCCAGAGAATGTGGAAGACATGCAATCTTCAATTGTGGTGGCTTCTTAAGATAGGACCGTTTGGGTCAAATTAGTATAAATAGGGGTCTTAGTGTTAGGATTTCCGTGTGTGTTCATTTTGTACAAATCACTCGAAATACTCAAAGTATCAAGTGTTAGAGAAAAGAGTTACTGAGAAATGTACGTATAAGCAACACCATTTGTTTAGCTTTTTCGAAGCATTTACTTTAATCAATACAAAGTCTTTTAAATATTTCTTTACTTTCCAGTCGAAATCTTTATCTTTTCAGTCATTTACATTTTCTTTGTCATCCTTTAGATAACCTTTACATTTCTTTAAGTTTCCAGACGAAGTGTTTATTTTAACCATTTAAAGTCTTGTAATCGAAGTCACTTTAACTCACAATCTTCAGGAATCTTAGTATTATAGGCGAAAAGGATGTCAAACAAGAATCTTAATCCTAATATAAGTTTAATACAAAAACTTGAACACGTGTCCTAGGATCATTCTAAACGATCCTAAGTTACCAAAATTATTCGATTTGGAAGACTGGCGGTTGTTTACCATATTTCCCTGTAAACAGATGCATGAAAGATGTATTTATAGTTTTGTAAGTTTAGGGCAAAAGAGGATATTTTCGGAATTAAAAGATTTGAAAATTTGACCAAAACACTCAGTATGTGTCGACCTATAAATCGTATGTGTCGATACACACTTTAAGTTTAAGCGGTATGTGTCTACCTGAAAAGGTTTATGTGTCGATCGAACCAAGTCATAGGCTACAGGCTTTAAAATGATAGTAAATGTGTCGACCTAAAATCCGTATGTCGACACATAAAATAAGAATTTCTATAATTTTAGAAGTGCTTTAGTATATGTCGATCCAACCAAATCAGAAGCTAAAACCTTATTTGTTGAGTTGCATGTCTTGACTTGAAATATGTATGTCGACACATGAGAGAAAAAAATTGTGTTGAAACTCATTTTTCATGTTATGTATGAATTTTCAAATGATTTTCAAATGATTTTCAAATGATTTTTAATAATTTATAAGACCTCTAATGCAAGGGAGTGCCACAAGACATAAGAGTATCGTCCAATATACTGAAATATTAGCTTTCCGAGTTTTGACATCATGCAAAACATCTTGATGAAAAAGTTGTACTCACACAATGTAGATGATCATCTACTCCGACGGCTCATATGAGCTTTTATGTTGTGGTTATATTTTACAATGAAATCTTGTTCAATTAAATGTCAAGTCCGCATTTTTCAATTGATTCCTTAATAAGGAGGTTTATGTTGAACAAGCACATGAGTTCATTATGAAAGGTGTATAAGATAAGGTTTTGAAGCTTAACAAGGCTCTCTATTGCATGAAACAAGCGTTAAGATTCTGGAACAAGAGGGTTTATAAATTCTTAAAGTAAGTTGGTTATTTTTAGTGTGCAAATTAACATAGAATATATGTGAAAGGCATAAATCAATACAATATCAAAATAGTGTGTTTATAGTGGATGATCTGCTCATCATCACATGAAGAAATCACAATAAGATTGAGAATATCACATTTAGCATGAACACTAAATTTGATATGACTAGCTTATGAGGCCTAATTACTTTGTTGGCCATGAATATGTTGCAACCATGAAAGTCTTGGTAATTCACTAGAGGAAGGTTGTTATTGACATCTTGAAAATATTTAAATATGTTGAACTGCAATCTTGAAAAGATTTAAATATGTTGAACTCATATAAAAGAAAACTCAAAATTAAACAAATATGAAGAAGGAAAGGTTGTTGATATCACCAACTATAAACAAACGTTAGAATGCTTAAGGTATGCTTGCAATTCAATACCCATTTATATGTTGTAGGTGTGGAGTATTGAAGAGTAATTCAATATTCAGTTGTTGTTAATCATAAATTTTGATGCTTTGATGTTGTTATTCGGTTATTATTGTCGAAGTTCGATGTTCGAGATTGATTAGCTAGAATTTGTTGTTAGTCAGAAGCAGAAGCTTCAGAGGTTGTGTCTAAAAGTATGTTTAACTTCTGGGTTCTTTAGCGTACCTGTTAAGTTTAGTTTTAAGGGTACCTTAGTATTTCCTAGTTTGTACTGATTGCTTAGTTATTAAGTTTACTTTATTAGGGCCTATGTGCCAATTTTATCTTTGTATAACTATACTAGTGGTAGATGTTGTAACACCCCTTCTAATTACCCGCGATTTTATAAATAATAATCAGAGTATATAACACATTTCAAGAGGCATCACAATTTTTAAATATAATTCAAAACAGTTGTCATGCTTTCACTGAAGAAAATTCATTAAATGAAACATACTTAAGGTTATGTTTAACAGCGGAAATGAAACATAACGGATCCCGAATACAACATCCATAATTATTCCAGGACATAACATCAAAACATGATTCAAAACCATTAAAAATATCCATTAAAGGATTCAAACAACCGTTTCCCCAGTGTTACATCTACCAGAGCACGACAACCACGGACTAATTAACCGACTCAACTCTAGAGCTATCCTCACCAACTCCAAGCAGCTAATCACTTCGGATATGAAATTGTTAAAGTAAGGGTGAGATTTCAATTCAATATAACATGCATTATACGTTTTTAAAATGCAACAGAATAATCGGATACGTTAGTCCATTAACCAAACACAAATCATAATCAATTCACAAGGCAGTTCACACAATGAACATGTATATAACAAACAATGGAAATTGCAACACTGGAATCCATCCTAGCATGTTACAATCCCATATGCAATGCGGACTCTATGCATGTGGTACCAAAACGTGAACCGAGTTCACCCGCTCCGTTTACATGTGGAAAGACAGTGTATATCCATGATTCGCCCATAACACTGAGTCAAGAATCCAATCCATGATTTGCCCATAACCACCGGGTCAAGAATCTAGCCTCACTATCTCTGCACTAGGTAAGTCTATTGGCTCTGCCAGTTTACTTCCGCACAATGGGAATGAACCAATTTAACAAATGCTCATGCATGCATCATAAAAGCATGCAACATCAATTCAACGGAATATGATAACAACATAATTCCACATAAATGCCAATACCAATCTATCACATGATAACAACATAATCATGAATTAAACTATCACAAAGCATAAACATGCCAAACGCTTACTCTTCAATCAGTAATACTATCACCAATATATAATAACAATAACACATGATACCAATACAATCATGAATAAACCACAAGGGAAAGAAACATCACATGAACGTCAATCTCCATTCAACTTGTCTAACAATCTAAACCAATTCACAGATTACGATCTCAACATAATTCACCTATTGCCAATCACCAATATATCACATTCAATCATAATGAATATCAAGATACAATATAGCAAGCATTAATAACTCATCCGGTAACTCAGACCATTCGTAATAGTTTCCCATTATCCTTAACTAATCACTCTTTTCAAAATCGGAGCTCAACTATTTTTAAAATAATTTTAGCAAAGAATATTTTCTCTTTTCAAAAGGTAGTATTTTAGATTTAAGAAACAACGCCGAAAGCGGCACTGAATCGGAGTTACGGTTTAGAAAATATGAATTTTGAAGTTTTAAAGTTTTGGAAAATACTCGCTCCTGGTTTTTATATGAACCCGGTTCCTACCTATCAGAACCGGTTCCAGTGTAAAATCCCAATTTTGGCCAATTTAACACTGAGAACTCGGTTCCTCCCAGGAACCGGTTCCGTCTATAACATCATTTTCGCAACTTTTGTGACATTTTGCATCCATTATCATTTCCAAACTTTCAAGTACAATTGGGACATTAGGAACACTATTTCATGATCATTTCACACCATTATAACATCACACAACATGATTTATTCATTCCTATCAATTATTTGACATACAAATGATCCTAATTCCAAACACCGACACAAAATAGGGTTTATTTCCATAACTTATAATCATCAACATTCAAACTTCCTAACATACCCAATTATCCCTTTGATTCCCAAAAGCATATTAATAAACGCAGAAATCCTTACCTCGCGATGATCTTGATTTCTCTCGGCGGCTTTTCTCTTCTCTCCAATTCCACGTTATAATAGCTTTTTTCCAAAACCTATTTTTCCTTTCTTTTCTTTTTATATTCCTTTTAATGTTCCTTTATTTATTCCAAATAAAATGAAATAATAATAATAGTAAAGTAGAGTAATTTACTCCTCATACTCACTACTACGCACATCTCAATCCTTTCTTTCTTAAATGATCCAATTAATCCAAATAAAATTAATACTTAAGACTTTAATTAAATAAATAATTAAATTCTCACTTATTTAATATTTGAATTAAATCGGGGTGTCACAACTCTCCCCCACTAAAAGAGTTTTCGTCCTCGAAAACATACCTTAGACGAACAGTTCGGGGTACGAGTCCTTCATCGACTCTCCAGCTCCAGTTACATTTCCTTCTTTGGTCCTCCCCAAGCTACTCTCACTGTGCTATCTCTTTACCTCGGTTGCTTCACTTTCCGATCCTCAATTCATGACCTTTGCTAACGATCAAATTATCCGTACAGAACATCATCTACTTGAATCTCATGAGACGGATCGGCAATGTACCTCCTCAACTGAGATACCTGGAAAACATCATGCAAATTCGCAAGTGACGGCGGTAAAGCGATCTGATAAGCAACTTTCCCAACTCTCTTGGTCTGAAACGGACCAATAAAGCGCGAGTCAACTTCTTTGACTTCAAGGCTTGACCAATACCAGTCATTGGAGTAACTCTCATGAACACATGGTCTCCTTCATTAAACTCAAGATCTTTCCTCCTCTTATCATGATAACTTTTCTGTCGACTCTGAGAAGTTCTCATCTACTCGTAATCATCTTGATCTTTTAAAGTTTGTTGAACAATCTCGGTCCAATCACAACACTTTCTCCGATTCGTACCAACAGCGGTGTCAGACATCTCCTCCCATACCTCAAACGGAGTCATACCGATGCTCGAATGAAAACTATTGTTGTAGGTAAACTCTATCAACGGTAAATAGCTATCCTAAGCTCCACCTTTCTAACACAAGGCCCTCAACAAATCTTCTAACGTAGAATCGTCCTCTCCGTTCGACCATTTGTCTGCGCGGATGATATCGGAACTCAATCGTAACTTAGTACCCGAGCTTCCTGCAATCCTGTCCGTAACTTAGACGTAACCCTCGGATCTCGATCCGACACAATGCTAGACGGAATACCGCGAACTTACAATCTTCTCAACATCATTACGCCACCTCTCCATCGGATAATCCGTTCTTATCGGAATAAAGTGAGAGACTTTGTCAATCGGTCGACAATAACCCAAATAGAATCACAATTCTTCTGTCCATGCAAACGGACACAAATCCATAGAAATGCCATCCCATTTCCATTCCGGACGATAGGTTCCATCAATCCAGCGACCCGATGTTCAATCTTCGATTCGACAAACCAAACATGCATACACAAACTCGGCAATTTCCTTTTTCATTCCAGACCACCAAAATAATTTCTTCAAATCATGATACATCTTAGTAGCACCAGAATGAATACTCAATCCACTACGGTGTCCTTCTTCCAAGATACTCTTCCTAATCTCAGCAACATCCGGAACACACATTCTATCACCAAATCATAACGCCATTCTCATCAATTCGGAACTCACCTCCTTGACCTTGGTTAATCAATGTCAGTTTATCCACCAACCCAAACATCAGATTTCTATCCATTTCGAATCTCTTCCAAAATACCACTAGTCAGCTTCAACATGCCCAATTTCACACTATTCGGATGGTTTAGCATACTAAACTTAAGTCTCGAATTATCCCACTAAATCCAATTCACGAACCAAACTGTCTTGAAGCATAAGCCACAACCTGCCTATCTTGCATCAAAACACCACCGAATTCCATCAGTGACGCATCACAATACACCACGGAAGATTCTGTCGGATTCGGCAAAATTAGAATCGGAGCACTAGTCAACCTCCTATTTAACTCTTGGAATCCTTTCTCTGATAGAATCCCAAAACAATACACTTGGTTTTACAAATCTATTTCTCTGAGCACCTTCCGATAGCCTCTTCAATTTTCTATATTTAAAGTTGACGTCTTGTACGGTGTCATAGAAATAAGTTTTGTACCCAGAACGACATTAACAACAACTCCGACTCTCCTCAACCATCACTACACGATAAATACATTACTTACAAGTGCTGGAACCATTTATAAAACAAAGTTCATCATATTATCTTTCCAACACTTCAAACGAAACTCAATTCGAGACATCCAAAACTCAAGTTATGGATTTTGAAGTTTGAAAAATGTTGTGCTTAAATCAATTCCTGTGATAGGTAATCGATTTCTCACCTGTGAGTGAAATAAAAATCCCAAAACATCATAGAATGCAAAATTTGAGATGCTAACTAGCATACAACACATCATTCACCATGATTAATTGCGTCAAGTTAGAATTCCAATAACCAATTCACATCATTGCATACTTTATATCAACCATTGACAACGACACAATTAATCTTTTCAAGAACACAAGGGGTAACTCACATCGACAACTTCAATCAATAGGAGTGTTGCAACATTCCAACCACACAGCTTCATCTTCTAAGAGTCATCCTCTTAATTACCAAATATCTTCTAGGCCAAGAATATGCATCGACTAAACGATTCATAATCACTTGGTTTCACTTCAAACATTCAACCCAAGAATAGCCTCAAGCTAATCCAACATCTTGCTCAAACGATGAGTCGCTATTATTCCCAGGGAACATTAGAACTCACACCTAACTAGGACACCATTATCCATACCCCCGTCCTAAATACAGTCTTCTGAATATCCTCCGCCTTAACACGAATCGATGATATCCGACCTCGGACCAATTTTACTAAATACAAGCTCCAATGGCCATCCATCAAATCATCAATCCTCGGCAATGGATACCGATTCTTGATTGTTACTTTACTCAATTGCCTGTAGTCAACACATTGTTTCTTCCTTCTTTTTAACCAACAAAGGCGCACCCGGTGAAACACTAGGCGAAAAACTTCTCAAGTAACTCTTCCAGTTTCTTCAAACTCAGACAATTCGGTGCCGACATGCGATAAGGCGCCATCGACACCGGACTAGTTCCAAATCAAATCTATAAACTCCACTTCTCTCTCAGGTGGTAGCTCACTAACATCTTCCGGAAACACTTCTGGAAATCCATCCACCACTGGAAACTTACTCGGAACAATCTCAAAACAATTCTTCATTACCGGTAATTCATCACTCTTAGATTTTCCTTTCACTTCCGTCGAAGAATACGACACAAACACCACAACATCATCATTAATATCTACGCAACTCTAACCATCCATCTCAATTCATTATCCTTATTAGAGTCTTCGTCCACTCATATGGTTCACAAGCTTCATCACACTTCATTCGTATTCATCACTTTATGCCCATAGATAGTAAGACAATTGTATACCATCCAATACGATTCCGTACTATCAACAAGAGATTAAGGGTGATCAAGTCCTCAATTTGTCAATAGACATCCGATAATCATCTTGAAGTATAAACCATCATTACCAACACTACATTTCTCGAATCATTTTCACCTTTTGCTTCCAACTATGACTCATGGTCCAAACGATTCCAACACTCTAACCACACTTGCATTCGTTTCAAGCGATGCTTTCGTACCAATGACTTACAATCGAACATATCCGAAGCATCTCTTCTCCCACTTAGTTTCACACTACTCCACAATAATCGATCGAAAGGCCATAATCTGTGATGTTGCACACTTGTCGTACAAAGGAATAATGACATTAAGACACCGGTCACAACGACCGACTATGCTCGATACCACTATTGTAACACCCTTCTAATTACCCGATTTTATAAATAATAATCGAGTATATAACACATTTCAAGAGGCATCACAATTTTTAAATATAATTCAAAACAGTTGTCATGCTTTCGAAGAAAATTCATTAAATGAAACATACTTAAGGTTATGTTTAATTGAAATGAAACATAACGGATCCCGAATACAACATCCATAATTATTCCAGGACATAACATCAAACATGATTCAAAACCATTAAAATATCCATTAAAGGATTCAAACAACCGTTTCCCATGTTACATCTACGAGCACGACAACGACACGCGGACTAATTAAGCGACTCGACTCTAGAGCTATCCTCACCAACTCAAGCTAATCACTTGGATGAAATTGTTAAAGTGAGAATTTGAGATTTCAATTCATATAACATCGTTTTAAAATGCATGAATAATCGGATCGTTAGTCCATTAACCAAACACAAATCATAATCAATTCACAAGGCTTCACACAATGAACATGTATATAACAAACAATGGAAATTGCAACACTAGAATCCATCCTAGCATGTTACAATCCCATATGCAATGCAGACTCTATGCATGTGGTACCAAAATGAACCGAGTTCACCCGCTCCGTTTACATGTGGAAAGACGATTGTATATCCATGATTCGCCCATAACAGTCAAGAATCCAATCCATGATTCGCGCCAGTCAAAATCTAGCCTCAATACCCTCTGCACGGTATTGTTGGCTCTGCCATTCTTCCTTACAATGGGAATGAACCAATTTAACAAATGCTCATGCATGCATCATAAAAGCATGCAACATCAATTCAACGGAATATGATAACAACATAATTCCACATAAGTGCCAATACCAATCTATCACATGATAACAACATAATCATGAATTAAACTATCACAAAGCATAAACATGCCAAACGCTTACTCTTCAATCAGTAATACTATCACCAATATATAATGACAATAACACATGATACCAATACAATCATGAATAAACCACAAGGGAAAGAAACATCACATGAACGTCAATCTCCATTCAACTTGTCTAACAATCTAAACCAATTCACAGATTACGATCTCAACATAATTCACCTATTGTCAATCACCAATGTATCGCATTCAATCATAATGAATATCAAGATACAACATAGCAAGCATTAATAACTCATCCGGTAACTCAGACCATTCGTAATAGTTTCCCATTATCCTTAACTAATCACTCTTTTCAAAAATCGGGAGCTCAACTATTTTTAAAATAATTTTAGCAAAAGAATATTTTTCTCTTTTCAAAAGGTATTATTTTAAATTTAAGAAACAACGCCGAAAACGGCACTCGAATCGGAGTTACGGTTTAGAAAATATGAATTTTTGAAGTTTTAGAAGTTTTTGGAAAAATACTCGCTCCCTGGTTTTTGTATGGGAACCCGGTTCCTACCTAAACAGAACCGGTTCCTGAGTGTAAAAATCAATTTTATTAATGCTGGGAACTCGGTTCCTCCCCACAGAACCGGTTCCCGTCCTATAACATCATTTTCGCAACTTTTGACACATTTTGCATCCATTATCATTTCCAAACTTTCAAGTACAATTGGGACATTAGGAACACTATTTCATGATCATTTCACACCATTATAACATCACACAACATGGTTTATTCATTCCTATCAATTATTTGACATACAAATGATCCTAATTCCAAACACCAATACAAAATAGGGTTTATTTCCATAACTTATAATCATCAACATTCAAACTTCCTACCATACCCAATTATCCTTTGATTCCCAAAACCCATAAAGCATATTAACGAACGAAATCACCTTACCTGCGATGATCTTCGATTTCTCTCGGCTTTCCTCTCTTTTCCTCTTCTCTCCAATTCCACGTATAATAGCTTTTTTTTTTCAAAAAACCTATTTTTCCTTTCTTTACCTTTTTATATTCCTTTTAATGTTCCTTTATTTATTCCAAATAAAATGAAATAATAATAAGTAGTAAAGTAGAGTAATTTACTCCTCATACTCACTGATTACTCTGCACATCTCCAATCCTTTCTTTCTTAAATGATCTAATTAATCCAAATAAAATTAATACTTAAAACTTTAATTAAATAAATAATTAAATTCTCACTTATTTAATATTTGAATTAAATCGGGGTGTCACAGATGCCATTTATAACAACAACCTTATTTCCTTCTCTTTTTTGTAGTCGTCATTCTCTTTTATTCTCCCATTATTCCAATCATCTTTGATTCTTGTGCACCAATAAATTGATATCTAGAGCTTCGGTTCCATTCATAGGGAAACACGAATGAAACGTGAGACGTTGTGTGATTATTTTGGTTCTTGAATTCGTGTTGAATCTTGAACAAGAATCACATTTTTCTGATTTTGTGGGTTGGGTAACACTGCGTGAGTGAAGATCTGAGTGTACTGTACAAGATAGAAGATGAGCGAAACGGAAATATGAGTCTTTGATACGGTGAACGACTTTGTAGGATTTTGTATCCAAATGTGCGGATAGCAAGAGTCGCCACCGACTTTTATTTTTATCCAATTAAGGAAGGTAAAAGTAACGAGAAAAAGACCTTCGTTAGATTACGAGTTCGGAGAATGGTTATGAAAAGGGAAGGTATTGCACCCTTTCCATCCGTAGTTATTATCTACGGGCTCAGTTGCTCTAGATCACTTTTAAAAACTTTTACGTGTTTGACAAAGATGTTTTGAAAGGCATTTCGCTTTGACTTTGTAATGACTCATGTAGGAGTGTATACAAAGTGTTCGAAATGTTTTTGTTTTGAAAAGAATTTGAACTTTGAAAAGAGTGTGGTGTGAAAAGCATTTGATAGGCGAGCAACTAGGAGACTTATTTACCCACTCGAATGGTCGTTTTGTACTTCTCGTTCCTTTAGAATAGCGCTAGCCCATACCATTAGTTAGTAGGTAGCTCCATTCGTTGGATGTAAGCGGGACATTCGAAGGGACATTGGATGGTCATAGAAAGCAACTTGTAGGAAGTATCCTAGCACATTCGAAGGGACTATCATCATTTTTGGTGGCGACAATCGAGGTCAAGATCATGTATTCGGAGGACATCGTGGTCTATGATCTTTGTATCGGGGACTATGATGATTTGTTTGAAGGCAACGGTGCTAGGATACCTCGTTCGAGGACATGACCATTTGAAATCGAAAGGCATCGAGAGAATTACCCTAAGTGCGTGTGTGAAAGAAGTGTGTGAAATTCGATATTTTATCTTGAAGATTAGTGTGAGCTATGTTCATTATTATCTTGCCATACACGCCTAATTACTAGCAATTGATAAGGTGCGGAAGTAAAATCGGAATGTAAAGTGCGGAAAGATAAACCTACGCTATTACATGGCTTTGGGGCGAGATGCATAATTAGGAGTGCGGAAGTAAAAGTCCTAAATTAAACTATTACAACCCATGAGCAATTACATTATTGAAAAGTAAAATAAAAACGGAAGAATCGTTTGAATCGGATCAACCTGTGTAAGAATAAGAAAATCGGGAAATATGATGAAATTGAAATAAGAAAATGTTAGAAAAATGCAATTTTAATATGAGAAATTAATATATATGGAAATAAGATAAATATACTAAAATAATTTTTGGGATTTTGGAAAAGATTTAATAATTAAAATACAATTTATAATGATTTAAATGCAAAAATAAAAATAAAATAAATATGCATGCAAAAATTATATTTTTTAATTTATTAAATTAAATAAAGATTTTTATGAAAATAATGTAAAAAGAAAAAATGTTTTTGTGATTTTTAATGCAGAATAAAAATATGAAAATAATTAAAATGTAATGAAAATATTAAAATAATGAAAATAGGAAAATATGCAAGTTTTGAAAAAAGAATGCAAATGGTGCCCATAGGGATCGAACTCGTGACGGTGAAACCTTGAGGACTAACCTTGACCGCTACGCCCGCGTTGCATCCGGTGTTTGAAAACGAAGTGAGTGGGATACGTGCACGCGTCACCTCCGGTGCATCGTTCCGCCAAGAACTTCATCTCTTTCATTTTGAATTGGCATTTTGCGTCGGCCTCGGGCTATAGTCTGCAAATTCCAAAATCCAATTACACGCAATATAAATTCGGTTTAAAGGCATGGTTCGATTGGATTTGTCATTCTAAACACAATGGTAGCATTCGTTTGGCCAATTTGTCCTATTTCGTGGGATCCCAATTCGGTCCATGAAACCTAGCCATGGCAAGCTTGATTCGGCCATGAAAATGCAATCAAACTATGAGAAAGCTTGCAAACTTCCATCTAAACACAAACAAACCACGAAACATGTTAAAAATGCATGAGAATTAAAATACGATTTCGATTTTAAGAACAAACCAAACTCGGATTCCTTGATTACGGATAGTTTTGAATGAAGTAAAGGTGCGGATCGATTCGATGGATGGCAAGGAATGTGTTTGGATGCTCAAAACCACTTGAAACAATTGAATCAATGATTGCCGATTGCTTGAAGGTCACGAATTTTGAGTTTGAAACTAGGGTTCGGAGCAATTCTTGTCCTTAATCATGTATGCATTGTGTATTTATATTGGATGGAATTGGAGCCGATTTGAGGAAGAAATCATCATCATCAATGCAAATCAAATTTGATTTTGTACAAAATCAAATTTTCAAATTTTGATTAATTTTCAATCCAATCTTGCCATATCAATCCAATTTTGAAATTTGCTGGCTTTGTTGAGTTACTTGGATGCCAAGGAAAAGAAAAATCAATTTGCAATTAATTTTTGATTTTATACTTTATTTTTGAATTTAATTTGTATTTAAATGAATAAATTCCAAATTAAATAGAAAATAAAATAAAAATTCGACTTTGGCTTTGATGTTCCAAATTGTATGAGGAACAAGTTTGGATGAAGAAAAAGTAGGCCCATTTGCAAAGTTTTTGATTTTTGAAGTATCTCTCTTTGTGCATTCTTCCAAAATTGCCCAACTTGTAGATGGTGTAACTTGCTCAATTTTCCATATTTTGAGTGTTCTTGGACTTTTGAAAGCTCTAAGAGTCCTCTAATGTCTTTGGTCTCATCTCAATTGGAGTTACCATGCTCAATATATCTTCAAAACAAAAGTTGACTTTTGTTGACTTTGAAAATGACACGTAATGTTTTGAGCTATACCTCTCAAATGAAGCATTTTTGGACATTCTTGTGAGACATGAAGTTGTAGAAATTGAATTTCCTTCAAAACAAGAGGTGGTGGAAAAATTTACGAGAAAGTATGAGAAAGTTATGATCTCAGGTCAAAGTTGACTTTTCATCTAAAACCCTAATTTAGAAAGTTTGTTGTTGGGCAAATCTTGAGTTTTCTTGATGAATCATGATCAACCCTTGATCAAATGATGAATGTAACTTCAAAATGAGGATGTTTACCAAAAATCGGAAGTTTTGATGTATGTTGACCTGATTGACTTTTTGTCCAATACACTCGATTTTGACCATAAAGCAATTGTCGAGGAAACTTGACTTGTGAGGCTTGAAACTTGACATGGAGAATCTTTGAAGCATATGAGGAGGCATGAAGGCCATTGGAGATGTTGGAATCCATCTTGACTTGAGAGATACCAAACCCTAGTTTGGGTTGATTGTCTAGGAGAGTTTGTCGATCGACTCTTGAGGAATCCTTGAGTATGGATGTATGAAATCTCTTGAGTAGATGGAGGGAAAATTTTGGGGTATGACAGCTGCCTATTTAATCTTCTGTCTTTGGAAGGGTTAGATTGACATGCTTGTCTTTCGTGACACGGAGGTGAAGATGATTGAACAAAGTACACAAAATTTGCACTGTGGTTGGTGGATGATCGGGGAATGGGCTACGGATGCCATTTGGAAGTTGGAGACTTATTTGGGGAGCAAGTCGTCATAGACTCGGGGTTGTGATAGGAGAGGCAGCGGAGATGGGCTTAAGATGCCATCTAGAAGGTCGATCTTTGGGGGAGTGAGTCGATATGTTAGACTCTGTAGATGTTCCTAGGCGGAGAAGATGGGCTTAAGATGCCATCCAGAGGAGTCGATACGTTAGACTTCGTGTTCACTTTGAATGAAGTTATTGGTGCGTATTGATTTTTAACCATATATGGCATTCGATAGTGAAGAGATGTTGACAAATAGTCGAGATGAGCTTAAGATGCATCCAAGACAGTAAAAGGTCGTCGCTAAACTACCATGAATGCTTGTTGATAATGGAGTAAATCTTATTTGATTACTCTTGGGGAGATTATCGTTGGCAAGAATATTGGATAGCTTCCCTGTTGTCGTGGTGTTGATCCATTTACTGTCGGATAACAGTGTCTGGATGTTTCGTGATTGAAACATCTGAATCTTGTATATGAATAATGAATATTGGTGGTGGAAAATCGGGAAAGGTCATTCATGCCATTGATGGGTGGTTCATTGGTTCTTAATCTTCATTTTAAATATATTTATCAGATCAATGATCAGTTAGGTCTTCTATTCATTCTCATGGTGGTGGGCGATCTTCATTCATTGGATGTTGGGATGTTAGTAGTCTACAGAGCGGTGATGGAGAGATATGAGTAAATGCGCTTAATCTAACTTTTGCCTAGACCGCCCTTTGGTTTTCGATCTACCAGATGAGACATGACCGCCCCTTTTCGGGTTTTCGACTGCCGGTGTTACATGTGTTTTGTATATCCTTGCTGCGAACCACTTTTGGTTAGCGGGATACTCTATTTTTGCTAGGTTAAATCGACCTAGCAGATTGGCTTCATGCGTGGTATTTTTGAAGCTGTAATAAGCGTTCACGGGGTGTAGAAGTCTTCACCATCCATGGTGCTAAGTGTCATGCTTTCGGTGAGAGAAATCTTGTCTTACTCTGAATGGTCCCTCATGGGTGGGAGTCCATTTGCCACAGGATCTGTGGAAGAATGATCGGCGACTACTGAATCAGGCTTGGTAGACTCGGTTGCTTGACCTTCTTGTTAAATGCTCGATCATTCGTTTACGATAAATGCATCCATAGGATGGAGCATGATCGTTTCTCGTGATCAAGTTAATGCGGTCGAGGTAGGAATGATGCGTCTTAAACCTTTCTGCCTCTGGAGGACTACGGTTGAGGTATACGGTGCCTCGATGGGTGAGCTTCGCCCGTGCTCACGAGAGAAGGGTTACCCACATGGATGCTGATGATGCGATAACCATGAAGAGCAAATGGTAACATCTCATGCCAATCTTTGTAAGTAAGCGTAGTCTTACGTATAATCTTCTTAATGTTCTTATTGGCTTCCACTAGCCATTCATCTTAGGCCGATATGGAGAAGAGTTGTGATGTTGATCTTGAAGCTATGCGAGAGTTCGGTGATCATCTTGTTGTTGAGATTGGAACCGTTATCTGTGATAATCTTTTGAGAGTGCCATAACCGAGATAAGATTATGTTTGATGAATCGAGCCACTACATTCTTGGTAACAGATGCATACGAGGCTGCTTCTACCCATTTGGTGAAATAGTCAATTGCCACAAGGATGAAACGATGTCCATTGGAAGCTGTGGGCTTAATCTCTCCAATCATGTCAATACCCACATTGCGAAGGCCAGGAAATTAAAACATTCGGAGATGTCTGGAGAGTGCGTGCACTTTCGGCATAAATCGGCATTTGTGACAAGATCGAGCATAGCGGTGACAATCAGCTTCCATGGTGGACCAATAGTAACCTGTTCTCAAAATCTTCTTAGCCATAGTGTGTCCACTGGAGTGGGTACCAAATTCGCCTTCGTGTAACTCTTCCATGATACGTATTGTTTTTTCGGTACACGGTGAGTAAGCACAAGTCGTGGTTGCGCTTGTATAAGATGTCGTTGCTGAGGAAGAATTTGGATGCAAATCTTCTCATGAACTTCTTATCATTAACAGATGCCCCTGCGGGATATTCCTGAGTCTCAAGATACCTTTTCACGTCAAAGTACCAAGGTTTCTCTTCTGCGTCAAGATCACAACAATACGTTGGTTCGAACTCTCAATGATGATCACGGGAGCCTCGTTGTCCCATCTAACCTTGAACATAGACGACATAGTAGCCAATCCGTCATGATGATTCTCTTCTCGTGGAATATGACGGAAAGTAATCTCTTGAAGAGGATCAAACTCGAACATGCTCGATATGGAATGAGATTAGGATGTCGTATCCCACGCCCATAATCGGTGATCACTAAAGTGAGTCTCCATACACTTGTAAGAACTTGATTCTTAAGTCAATAGCATTTAAGACCCATGATGCATTCGTACTCGGCCATGTTGTTAATGCAATGAAACATAATCTGGCGGTGAAAGGAGTATGTCCGCTGCGAGGATGTAATGATAGCGCCAATGCCATTGCCAAGTGCGTTTGAGGCTCCATCAAAACCATGGTCCATCGGGATCCTTTGGTCAGCCGTCGGGGCACAGTTCCTCACATCAATGACTAGTAAAACATCTTCGGTAAAATTCGACTATAGATAGTCATCTGGTTGATGAGCCAAATGATGGCTACTACACTTCCTTTGATCGCTTTAGAAGTTATCTTGGATGTCATATTCGGTCAAGATCATTTGCCATCTTGCTATTCTTGGAGAGGTGGTTTCTCAAAGATGTATTTTATCGGATCCATCTTGAAATCAACAAAGTAGTGTGAGTCAACATATCTTGTCTTAGTCGTGACGACAAGCCAAAGCGTTGCAAGTTTTCTCAAAATGCGGTATCTTGTTTCACGATCGGTAAACTTTTGCTAAGGTAGTATATTGCATGCTCTTCGACCCGACTCGTCATGTTACCCCACACACACCCCATTGAGTTCTCTAACAACATCAAGTACATGATAAAGGTCTTCCTTGCGGTGGCATCGGGATAGGAGGATTACATGGGTATTCCTTGATTTTGTCAAAAGCGATCTGATCGTTGTTCCATTCCACTACTTGATCTTTCTTAAGTAACTTGAAGATTGGCTCACAAGTGGCGATTAGGTGTGCAATGAATCGCAGTAGTTCAATCGTTAGAAACCTCGACTTCCTTCTCGGTGCGGGGTGGCATCTCTTGAATGGCTTTAACCTTGGCGGTCAACGATACCTCTTCCACGACTACAAACCCTAAGAGTTTTCCGGATCGACTCCAAAGGTGCACTTGTTGGGATTAAGTCTCGATCATACTTTTCAATCATCAAATAGTTTACGCAAATGATCGAGATGTTCTTCTTGATGCGTGATCGAGCTATCATGTCGTCGTGACCTCTATCTCGTGATGAATCATGTCATGAAATAATGTTACCATATACCGCGATAAGTGGCGCTGCGTTCTTGATCAAACGGCATAACCTTGTAGCAAAAATTGCCCACTTGTGTAACAAAGTAGTCTTCTCCATGTCTTGAGGGCCATTTGATCTAATTGTAGGAGAAACCATCCATGAAGGAGAAAACCTTATCTTTGGCGGTGTTGTCAACCGAACATCAATATGAGGGAGTGGAAAATCGTCTTTCGGACTCGCTTTGTTCGGATCTGTAATCCACATTATTGCCTTACCATCCTTCTTGACACGGGTACCACATTAGCAACCCAGGGATAGGAAGTAGCTAAAACGGTTGAGCGCTTCATAACCCGGCTTTGATTTTCTCGACATCTCGGGACATGCGTCAGACCTTCATTTCATCGGGAGAAAACCTTCTTTTTCGTGATCGGTGTACCACAATATCAATGTCTAAACCAGGCATGTCTTCGTATGTCCAAGCAAAACCTCAACATAATCTCGTAGCATCGAACCAACCTTTCTTTAACACTTGTTCAAGACCTCCTATCTTGATCTCTTTTACGTCTTCGTCGGTACCCAAATTCACAACCTCAACTTGCTCTTCTTGGGTATTGTATAACTCTTCTTCTGTGTGATCAGCAAGATTCTCCGGCACTTCACAATCTTCCTCACTTTCGTCTTGGCTTGGTAGATCGGATTATCGAAGTCATATTTAGCACTAGCATTTGTTATTAACGAGATTGAATTGCTCGGTGTATCATGGGTGTGTGTAAGAACACATAGCTTTTTGAAGGGGTGATAAAGTAAAAGAAAGAAACAAACAATTGAATGCAAAAGTCCAACGATTTATTGAATGAAAATCATAAGCGACGAGATAATAACCCATAAACGAGCCATGATGCCCGGGCAAGGCACTAGGCTTTCAAAGTTTATTGTTCAAACATAAAAAAGAAAAGAAACAAAACAAAACAAAGCAATTACTCACGGCTAAAGGAGATTGGTATAGCGTCTTGATCTTCCAATTGCGAGCCTTGATCACAGGTTGGGAAGATCCACTTGCGATGTCGAAGCCGTTCGTCGTCTTCTATAGCATGGATTCCACTCTACAGTGATGCGGAAAGGAAGTTGGCGGCACGTTGCGGCGTATCATCTTGACCCTTGATGGTGAAGCCTAAACGATCTTGTCGGTTTGAAAGGAAGATCGAGGCGACCCCAATGAACTACCTTCTTGACAGCGCTTGAGCATCTTTCAATGAGGCCATCCTAGGCGGAGCTTTAACATCTTGAGGTGGTGGAGGTCAGCAAGCATGACTCGGGTATTGTTTCAAAAGCTTGACGGGGTCTCGAAGAATTCACCCTCCATCTCGAGGTATCGGAACGATTGTAGATGATGACCATATACTCTTCTTCACCACATCTGTGACACCTTCCCTTTCACGGGTATTTGGGTTTACGATGTAGGTAGAGGTAACAGTACGCCCCATGTATCAAGGGCATCCAAGTAGGCAAGAGTAGCAGGGACGGATGTCCATGACAAAGAAGGTAGAGTCAAAAGTCAGGAACCGACTTTAACGAGCGGTGAGCTCTCCAAGCTTTAGCTTAGAACCATCAAAAGCTCTCACAATAATGTCACGGGTCTCGGGACCAACCCTTGACATCAAGTCGATCAAAAGCGATCTTGAAGGATATTCGAGGCGGAGCGGTATCCACCAAAACATGAGATAGTGTAGTGCCCTTGCATTCATTGAGAGATGTGCAGGCTTTGTTATGTTTCTTTCGGCGGAGTCAAATCGACATCGGAGAAGCCTAGGCCGTTGTTGGCGGCCGAGCTAGCAATACAAACTTGAATTGGTCGGTGGTAGTGTCTTGCGGTACATGAGCATTCTTGAAAACTTTACAAGGCATTAGCATGAGCCTCGGAACCTGAGCAAGCGAGCATGGATATCTTGGACGAATGCATCTGTATTCCTGACATTGTAATCACTCTTCTTGATGATCTTGAATTTCCTCCATTTCTTGTTTGGAGGTGTCTTGATAACTTCCTTTGGCATACGGTTGAGCGGGATGAGTCACTGGTTCTTTCCCTCTAGCTGGGGATATTGATGGAGTAGATTGAATGCGAGTTGAGTCACAGTGTCTTTTGGAGGAGAGATCTGCGGAGAATACCCTTCGGTTCGGTCACCTTCTGGATCCGTGATGTTGTCAATGTCGAGAATAGAAACTTGATAAGATCTTGATGTGGAGGATCTTGCTTGACCCATGATAGTAAACATCGACTCCATAATTCCAAGGGATAGCCTTAGGAGGAATATGGCGGCCTTGGAGAAGTGATAATGAGAGGTGCCACTAACCTGGATCGTGAGAAATCCTTATAGTGTTAACATCATAGTCTTACGGGAAATCGTCACCCCATCGGTCGCCTTAACATCTTCAATAGGAATCTTGTAACTATCGGGGGTGTACTTCACCATGTAATCATATTTTCCACTTGGTGCCCAAGGTATCCCACAGATGGCAGTTTCGTTCGCATTGTCAATCTTCAACTTAGACATTTCTTCACACGCTTACGCACGGTGGTTTGAGAAATAGTATCTCACGGTTGTCCATCATACAAGACACGTCTTCTCGACCAAGCAACCATCGTGCGAGATGGGCACCAGCGACAATTCTCGGGCATCCTGGATTGACCTTGCAACAAATTCTTCTTAATGTCGGAGGAATGGTCAAGTCATCTATGTTGAAAACATAAGTGTCGTCATGACATTGGAACTCTTGTCATGGTTAGGCATAGGGCGTTGATCACATTGGTCTCAACGGAGGTCAAACTCAATGCAGCAGCTTGATCATATCTTGAATCTTGTTCTTGAGCCCGACAATTGTCGATGTCGTGCCACAGGCTATTGGAATGGTAAGCACATAGCATTAGGATTGTATCTCGAGAGGAAGTGTTGACATTCGAGGAGGATCCCTCAAGGTAATCGGCTCTTTCAACATGTGTTGCAAGGCTTGCGACAATGGCATGTTGATCTTAAATAAAGTGTCTTCGTGGCGCGTTACGGCTCTGTGCGTTGTCTCTTGAGAGTTGTCTTGATGTAGGATTGGAGATCCTGGCCCCCGATTGAGCCGGTCGGTCTTGGCTCGGCTTTTCGACCATACACATTAGCTTCTTTCTTAGCACCAAAGATCTCTTGGCATTTGAAGATGACTACATGGATCTTCCCACTCTTGATACCACCAATGCGCTCGCTTTGTCAATATCATTTCGGTGAATCCGGATGAAGAATTTCAATCGGATGATTGAAGAATGGGCTGTCGGTGTCCCATGAACATATCAACCAACTCCCTATTGGACAAGGGTGGTTCTGCACTAGATCTCTCCATTAGGCATACTCCTTGAACTTCGTCACGACCCATAGACATGCTTTGTAGTTGCATGCAGTGGGTGTCAATCGACATTGTACTCATATTATGCGTAAAGCATCGGCTAAGTCACTCCAATGGATACGGTCATTCTCTAGGTGATAGTACCATTCCAAGCGAGTTCGGACAAACTCTCTTGAAAATAGTGCATCCACACTTTCTATCATCGGTGTGGGGGATCTTTGGACATAGGACTTCAAATGCGACTTAGGACAAGACATGCCATCATATTTGGAAAAGTAGGAACTTTGAACTTGGGAGGAATCACCACACGAGGAACAAGACTCGGATCATCAAAATTCAGCCGGACATTTCGGGTTTTCCACAGCATTGAGACGATCTTCAAGTTGCTTGTACTTGTCATCTTCCCATAGTGTTGGCCATAGTCGAATGATCCTCTCCTCCTTTCTTTGGTTCTGTTGCTCACCTTCCGCCCTTGGTACTCCTCGGCATGGACACTTCCTTGAGAGAGCTCAATCGGTGACCACTTTAGGACCCCCTTTGAAGCGTCTACCCATGTTGAGGAGACCAACAACCTTCTTCTTCTTGTTGATGAGCTTCTCGGATCTTCTTGGACCAAGTTGGTGAACATCTTTGGCCAGGCATTACAGGCTGAGATCTTTGTGATCTTTCAAGGCCATTTACGCTAAAATAAATAGCGAGCAAATGAGAAAACCAATCTCAATGTACAGTGATGCAATGTTATGCTATATATGTGATGTTTATGCGAATGCAATGCAATGTTTTCAAGGACCTAAAGATTTAAATTTGTTAAACAAAATGAACAAACATTTATTAGTACTTCTCATTATTCTTTTTCTTTTTAAGTACAAGAGATAGTTCAAAACAATAAAAGCATAAAATCCTAAAGCTCTAAGTCTCCGTGGGCGCTTCCTTTGGTGCCGATATAGGCGTTGATGTTTCGCTCCTCATGAAGTAGCTTTGTCAACTCTAGGACTTTCTTCTCACTTGCATAACATTGAGCTTCAAAGTATCCCTTTCTTCTTTAAGTTGAATCCGGGATCTCTTCAAGTCTTCAAAATCGGTAGGCATGTCGGGATGGAGAAACGGCATAGGGTCGTCTTACCTTGGGTTCCATAATTCTTGGTAAAGCAGGCGTGAATGGCATCATGAGGTTTTGAGCTCGAGCTCGCACCCATTTGAGGTAAGGTTCCCAAGGAATGGAGTTCGGGTGCCCCAAAGTCTTGGTATCGTCTTCTTTACCATGCCCAGCATGTATAAACCTTAAATCGATGATTACGGAGATCGTGGTTGTGGTCGAACACAACATCTTGGAGAAGCATATCATGTGGACCATCTCTTGGAAAAACCAAGCGGCGTAGAGCTAGAGAAGGTTGTAAGTAATACCTCCCTTATACCAAGTAGTGGTACATTAGGAATTCTCCACAGCTCGATGAATGTGAAGTCCTTTTGAGAGAAAAGATTCCAGCGGATATCCGAATGAGAGTGACATCAACCTTTGAGACCATCTCGACCTTTGTTCGTTCTTCAAGCGATGGAGGAAGGTGCGAAATAAACCACCTTGAAAGTAACGGGACACAACACATGAGTTCCTTGTCTCTTAGTAAATGCGAGTGTGGAAGATGAATATCTCCAAGTAAAGTAGGCTTGGATTGCGGGTGAGAACAACTTGATGGCATTGATATCTATGAATTGATCCGAGTTAGGAATAGAACCAAACCATAAATTAGCAAGGCAACAATGTTTTCAAATGCATGAAACTCATAACTTTGAGGAATTCTCGGGCTTTCTTGATTAAGAACTTGGAAAGTAAACCCTTAACTCCACTTCTAGTTTGATTGGATATCTGGCTTAAGATGTAAAGCGGATCACGATGTCTTGAACTTAGGAACCTTTTCAAGCCGTGAATGGCATTTGGTCAAGAATAGGTATCCCAAGTAGCTTAGAATTCTTCCAGGTAGAACCAATGATAATCTGGAAATGTAAAGCAATGGTGTTTGGATCGAACTGGAATAGGACATACATCATATCTTCTTCAAAGCCGGAGATAACCAAATCAAGTAGATAACCATGTCTTTTGATGAGCCGAGCATGGTGGAATTTCGAAACCAATTCTTTGAGTTGAGAAGGGATACCCATGAAGTTGATTCGGATAGTCTTTCTAAGCCATAATCCCTACAAAAGCAGCAAAGATAAATCCTAGGTCCTTGAAATAGTTAGAAATGATATGCAATGCGGATGATGTCATGATGTCATGTTTAGCACACCTGAACAATTCACCTGATGAGCCTAGGGTTAAGGCTTGCATGAGGTATAGGTGATTACCCCACCAAAAGTTTGAGTTGGTTCATCTGTCCTATAATAATGTAGGTTCTAGGAATCTCATATCACGGATCTTTCTCGTAGGCTTTTTCAATCTGAGGCCAAGTGGTCGATCGAAAATGTCCCAAAGTCGATCTCAATGAGCGTAGCATCGGTATCAACCAACCTCGGTCTACACCAAGTCGGCCATCTCACTACCTTCTAATGGCCAAGATGGGTCAATTAAGGTTCTAAAAGTTTAGTTAGCGCTTGATGACACCACGAAGCCAAATACTTTCTTCAACTTGGGAATGAAGAGTATCGGCAACCAAAGTGTCACGCTTGTAGCCATCATGTTGACGCGTAGTTATCGTCTAGGTCGTGATGATCTAATGCCACTTACCTAAAGGAAACCCGGATCCGGTGTGGATCCCAACAATATAATACCCAAGCAACCTTAAAGATAAAGCATACAAGTCAAACAAAAAGCATTAAAGGTTATCTAGAAATCCCAAGGCAATTCTCTCTTTGGGTATTTCCCAGTAGTCGCGATTACGTGTACGGTGGTGACTTTGTAGGTTTTTGTATCAAATGTGCGGATAGCAAGAGTCGCCACCGACTTTTATTTTTATCCAATTAAGGGAAGGTAAAAGTATGAGAAAAGACCTTCGTTAGATTACGAGTTCGGAGAATGGTTATGAAAAGGAAGGTATTAGCACCCTTTCCATCCGTAGTTATCTAGGGCTCTTAGTTGCTCTAGATCACTTTTTAAAATTGCTTTCATGTGTTTGACAAAGATGTTTTGAAAAAGGCATTTCGCTTTGACTTTGTAATGACTCATGTAGGAGTGTATACAAAGTGTTCGGAAATGTTTTGTTTGAAAAAGAATTTGAACTTTGAAAAAGAGTGTGAGGTGTGAAAAGCATTTGATAGGCGAGCAACTAAAAGACTTATTTACCCACTCGAATTGGTCGTTTTTGTACTTCTCGTTCCTTTAGAATAGCGCTAGTTAGTTAGTAGGTAGCTCCATTCGTTGGATGTAAGCGGGACATTCGAAGGGACATTGGATGGTCATAGAAAGCAACTTGTAGGAAGTATCCTAGCACATTCGAGGGACTATCATCATTTTAATGAAAACGTCGGTCAAGATCATGTATTCGGAGGCGACATCGTGGGTTATGATCTTTGTATCGAAGGGACTATGATGATTTGTTTGAAAACAGCGGTGCTAGAATACCTCCGTTAGGGACATGACCATTTGAAATCGAAAGGCATCGAGAGAATTACCTAAAGTGCGTGTGTGAAAGTGTGTGAAATTCAGATATTTTATCTTGAAGATTAGTGTGAGCTATGTTCATTATTATCTTGCCATACCGCCTAATTACTAGCAATTGATAAAGTGCGGAAGTAAAATGCGGAATGTAAAGTGCGGAAAGATAAACCTCTGCTATTACATGGCTTTAGGGCGGATACATAATTTAGGTCTGGAGTAAAGTCCTAAATTAAACTATTACAACCCATGAGCAATTACATTATTGAAAAGTAAAATAAAAAGCGAAGAATCGTTCGATCGGATCAACTCGTGAAAGAATAAGAAAATCGGGAAATATGATGAAATTGAAATAAGAGAAAATGTTAGAAAAATGAAATTTTAATATGAGAAAATTAATATATGCTGGAAATAAGATAAATATAAAATAATTTTTGGGATTTTTGGAAAAGATTTAATAATTAAAATGCAATTTATAATGATTTAAATGCAAAAATAAAAATAAAATAAATATGCATGCAAAAATTATATTTTTTAATTTATTAAATTAAATAAAGATTTTTATGAAAATAATGTAAAAAGAAAAATGTTTTTGTGATTTTTTAATGCGAGAATAAAAATATGAAAATAATTAAAATGTAATGAAAATATTAAAAATAATGAAAATAGGAAAATATGCAAGTTTTGAAAAAAAGAATGCAAACTGGTGCCCATAGGGATCGAACTCGTGACGGTACGAAACCTTGAGGACTAACGCTTACGCTACATCACGTTGCATCCGGTGTTTGAAAGCAAGTGAGTGGGATCATGCACGTCACCTCGATTGCATCGTTCCGCCAGAACTTCATCTCTTTCATTTTGAATTACGGGCATTTTGCGTCGACCTCGGGCCTTATTATAGTCCCCTAAAATTCAAAATCGATTACCGCATAATATAAATTTAGTTTAAAGGCATGGTTCGATTGATTTGTCATTCTAAACACAATGGTAGCATTCGTTTTGGCCAATTTGTCCTATTTCGTGGGATCGATTCGGTCCATGAAACCTTCTAGCCATGGAAGCTTGATTCCGACCATGAAAATGCAATCAAACTATCAGAAAGCTTGCAAACTTCCATCTAAACACAAAAACAAACCACGAAACATGTTAAAATGCATGAGAATTAAAATACGATTTCGATTTTGTAAGAACAAACCAAACTCGGATTCCTTGATTACGGATAGTTTTGAATGGTAAAGGTCTTGGATCGATTCGGTGGATGGCAAGGAATGTGTTTGGATGCTGAAAACCAACGAAGCAATTGAATCAAATGTTTGCGGTTAGCAGAAGGTCCACGAATTTTTGAGTTTGAAACTAGGGTTACAGGCAATTCTTATCATCCTTAATCATGTGCTATGCATTGTGCATATTTATATTGGATGGAATTGGGTGATTTGAGGAAGAAATCATCGATCAATGCAAATCAAATTTGATTTTGTACAAAATCAAATTTTCAAATTTTGATTAATTTTCAATCC